>WTSP01020508.1:45236-64638 GCA_025331215.1 Actenoides lindsayi
GAAAGTGTGGCTACATACTTTCTCAATAGTTTTCACACTTATTCCATTAGATGCACACATGATGTTTCTTTTGCAATTCCATTGTCTGTATCTGCTACAGACATTTGAATTTTGCAAACTCCGTCTGTTGTATTTTCAGGAATCTTAAACACATCTGAGCTGCTTTCATTAATCTGGGATGTGAGCATCTTTTTCTGCTGCAAGAATAGTGTTCTCCTTTAATTTTAATGGTCTTTTAAAGTTTCTCTTGTGATTTTTATGGGTAGTTTTTGTATCTTCAGAGTTATCCTCTTTTAAATTATATCAAGGGAATCTGATGTCTCTATTGATTTTCAAAATGAGTAAGGATATAGATTAGTAGTATAGTAACTATTATATATTATTTCTCTTTTTTCTTTTTTTTTAATTTCTTTTGAATGCCCCTTAATTTGGTGAAAGAATCTGATTATTTTAGCCAATCAGAAAATGATTTAATTAAATAGGTTTCATAATTTTGATATATTGTTTCTTGAATATTAGTGGCTTAATCCCTATTTGGGTAACTCATCAGTAAGAAAAAGATTTACCAGGAAAATAGTGTTAGTTATAAAGTAATCCTCTTATTTAATATTACTGCAGGTTAAATATGAGGTAGATTTCCCTTCTGACACAATTGTACAATTGCTATTTCTTAAGCATCTCGGGAATTAGATCAGTGCAAAACTACATTTATTGCAGAGAAATATAATACATATTGCAAAATTCTAATAATGACATCTCTATTCCGTTCAAATACATGGGTACGTGGGTTTTTGTGTACTGCAGACTTCACGATAATAAAGAGCTACATGAAGTAGCTTCGATAACTAAGGTGCAGAAGGCATGTCACCATGGCGTTTGTGTGTGGTAATGTAGCCTGCATCACTTGGGTTTCAGTAAATTATTGGAGGGTGGCATACACAGTGTACTGTAACTGTGGAGCTTTAAGCCACAGAATGCTTGTTATGTTTGGGAATGGCACAATATTGAAGTGAATTTATAGTAAAATGGGGTAAGAACCTGAGCCCTTGAGAAAAAATAGATTAACTGTTTTTTATTCTTTATTTCTCTGATGTTTAATATTTAACTCCTATCACCTTCTTTCACAGGCAGTTTCCTTCTTTCTCCTTTGTTGCCAGCAGTAGTGAAAGGTGTAGTAAACTACAGTTTACAATCAGTTATGTCTTTGATGATACTGGTCCATTTATAATGAAGATATGAGACTCATTGTGTTCACATCCTATTTAAAAACAGTTCTGGTAATTCTTGTGGATGTGTCACTGACAATGAATCCCCTCAAATTTTTGTTTTGGTGAAGGACATGTGTTTGCACTTACATGAAAATGCATAACGATGGTTTGTCTCCAAAACTATGCTAGATCCAGTGCAAGATTAGACTTTATTAATTTACTACAAGGAGAAAGACATTTGAATCTTGGTAACACGTTCTTGCGGTGTAATTTTATTGTTCAGAATCAAGCATAATGTTTGGACAGTTTTTTTGAGTTCAGCTTTAATAATGGAAGTCATAACCCCTGAAGTCATTTTTTTCCTCAGGAAGCTCCTGATTCTGGCAGCCTCTAAAGCTTGTGAAGTTTGTTCTCAGCAGGATCATGTTGGAAAGGGGTATCATACCTTGCAAGCATTTTTTATTCCATCAAGATTGCCTGAAGTGAAGCATGTTTTAGTAGCACTTTGTGTGTTTCTTTTTACTTGAAAGTCTTCACCTTTTTCCCCTGGTGAACTCCTCTGTCACTTTTTAAAGCTGCAGTTCAATGTAATGGTTTTGGAAACAGAAGACTTCAGAGAAGCCATACTGTTAAGAACTGACAGCCTGATCTCTTTGTTTCCTCTAAAAAATGCTTATCATGGATGCTTATCTGCATCTGAAACTGATGCTCTAATCCATCGGTTCTGTAATTGCTTCCAGAGGGTGAAGTTTAAAATTGCAGGCTATCAGTCTCTTCTTTGGTGCTTTTCTACTGACTACCTGGAATTTAATGCTTTTAAATATGTACCATCAGCAAAGCCCAATGGTATTTTCTGCTTAAACTCCGTTACAATTACCTCTTGGAGCCTTATTCATTATTGTATAAACAATATACCATTAAACATGACTGACTAAAAGTTTCAATTTCTCCTTTATAATCTTCACTAAACATAAAATTATTTTTTTTCTTCAGTATATTTCTCTCCTAGTCATCTAAGTTTCTATATCTAATCCAAATGTGTTGCACTTGGAAGAGGAAAAAAATTGGTAATGTTACTTTACCCTTTTTTTTTTTTTTTTTTGGAGTCAAAATCCTAATATATTGGAAGTAAGGAATATCTTTTTCAGGAGAAACATAAACTTTCTGAAAACATGCTAACTTTTCTATTGCCTCCACCTTAATTATTATTTTATCGTATTCAATCTCATTTTCCATCCAAGCACTCATATTGTTATTTGTTTCCCATGATACCAGTCAAATCTGTTTACATACGTACTTAGAATGGAATAATGTGCATTTTTGTGTAATGTTGTTGGGCTCTGTTCTCTCACATCTTGCCACAAATATGTCACTGTCAGCAACAGCAGTTCTGTGGTACTGGAAGGAGATCCTTTGTTACAGGCATCCTTCTGCCTTAATTACCACACAGTGACACATACTCTACTTCTGCAAGAAGCCATCCTGTGCTGTCAAGAGTCAGTAATCAGCCATGTGAACAAAAAAAAGTACAAAGCCAGGCTTCTGAAGTGAGTTGAGCTCTAGGTGTGGAGAGGAAAAAAAAAAAAAAAGATTCGCAGCTTCGAAGGTGTGTTTAAGGAGAGAGGAGTTGGTGGGAAGAGAGGTGGCAGCTAGGTAATGTCTAAAATGAATGGTAACAACAGAAGTGTTTTTTAGTGAAGCTTACAGTTGTGAACAACATTGTTCCATCTTTTCAACCAAATTCTTTAATATAATTCTTGTTTTTATAAGCTCATATGGACTTTGGAGGTTGAATATATTTAAATGGACTATGGAGGTTTAATATGCTTCAAAATAAAATATTTTCTTGATTTGTGGCTGTGTCTTTCTCTTACTTTATGAAAAATATATGTATGTATACTTTTATATGATAGGGACAATGTGAAGTATATGATGGTGCGTCTTACAGGAAAGTATTTACAGAAATTGATTTGATACCTTTTTTACCCTTTGGGAGATGTAATTTATATTTAGTCTGTAATACATGGATTTACTATTTAGGAACAGAGATAGTTGTCCTGGTCTGAGTGAGAATGGAACTAATTCTGTTCAGTGATTTTACTCTTCAGCTCAGTCTCTTCTAACTAACTGCACTGTCTGAAGGTAGCAGTCTGTTTTCCCAGGCAGTGTCTGCTTCTAGCTGGGATAACAGCTCATGTTTAGAGTTACTACCAAGGATTGGTGTGCAGACCAAGGCCACTTCTGGATCTTGTGTACCTGGTTGGGGGTTGCAGAAAAGTGAAAGGCTGCACCTGCAGGGAGGAGCAGATAGGACAGGTGACCCTAAACTGATCAACAAGGGATTCCATCCCATACATGTCATACTTGGTATAAAGCTCAGGGATCACGAATGTTTCTGCTGTCTTGTCCTGGTTTGCTGGCTTTGCTTAGCTTGGCTCGGGTCCTCTTCTGGTTTCTTCCTCGGAGCATCTGAGGAGGCCTCTGTCCATTCTCCCTTTGATCCCAATCCATGTGTTCCTGAATCTGGTACCAGAATCCAGCTCCTGAACACAGCTCCCATCTTCTCTGGGGCCCAGTCTGGGACTCCCCTGGTGCCTGCTCCACGGCATCAGTGGTGATGGTGATGTAATTACCATCAGGGGAGTTGAGTTTGATACTGTTTTTGTATATATTTGTGTATATTCCATTATTATTATTATTTTAATTTTCATTAAAGCTGTTCTAGTTTCCTTTTCTAATCATTAAGTGTCTTTCCTTTATTCCCTTTCTCTTCCCCTTTGGGGAGGGAGGGGGGTAACAGAGAGTGTCTGTTACAGGTCTAAGGGGCTGCCCTGACCCTAAACCGTGACAATAGTGAAAGTCATGGTTTCTCCTTTTGAGCCAGAATTATTCTATTTTTTTAACATAAAAAAAACTAGGGAGTCTTGTTCTGTTCCATGTATTAGTTTCTTGCAAATACTTTTGTTGAAATTACTTTTACATTGTATGAATATTTAATTGCTTGTTTTATCAAATAGCATTTGGAGCCTGTAAGATGATCTTGTATCTGCAGATTTCTCATGAAAATTAATTCATAAAAGCTATCTAAGTGACTTTCCATCAACTCTTCAGTGATCTGTCTAATCTCCAGGGAGAGGAATAGCATTTTTCCCATGGATGTACTGCAGAAGCATTTGAAAAGGGACCTTCTCACTGGTACAAACATGCAGCAGTTCAGAGTGTTCTCAAATTGAACAGGGATGTTTGGACCTTGGTGGGTTTTTTTGGTTTTTTGTTTTGTTTTGGGGTTTTTTTTGTTGTTGTTTTTTGTTGTTTGTTTTTGTTTTTGTTTTGTTTTGTTTTTTGTAGTATACTTTGTGGCACAAGCTTTGTTCTGTGAAAAAATAAAGGAAGGTAAATGTAATTTTACAGCTGCCCTTCACTGAAAATGCTAAAGAACCATTATAATTCACTATACAAAAATTGTTGATAAAGTTAAGGAAAAAAAAAGGGGAGATACCTATGGCATGATGTAAAGTCTTTGTAGTACTATTGTCATGACATCTGGTCATCCAATATACATAGATGTTGAAATATTGACCAGACTGCAGGTGTCAGAGATAGCATTTTGTGACTGTGTGATGTAAACTAGAAAAGCTTCATCAAGGATTAAATGAAATGCTGCATTTTACTGCCATAAAAGTAAGCTCCTCTGAAGACTGCAGTCCTTTAAGAGGACTGTTTTGCTCAACAGTTTTTCCAGTGGAGATAGCTGAAGGCAACATCCCTTTCATTCAGTTTCTGCCAGATTTTAACTATCTGCTTTCAACTTTGCCAGAACAGTTCTCAAGAATTCTTATGTGATCAGTGTTCTGTTCAGCTGGTGTGACCTTTCCCTTGTCTAGCCTCCCCCCTTTCTTCCCCAGAAAACATTTACACTGAGGTCGATATTGACGATTTCCATACTGAAGCTTTGTGGTGAAGAGTTTGATAAAGTTACGTTTCAAGGGAGTAAGAAATGAGCAAAACCTCTAATTGCTTAGTAGTATATTCTGGTAATGCATGCCAGCAGCCAGTTGGCAGTATTGGCCTTTTATCCACAGCAAAACAGCATCAATCCCTAGATGCAATTCATATATGGAATTTGAAAGTATTGTGTAGTGTTACAGTCAAGACAGCATCCACAATATGTATCTTTGTCCATTATCCTTTGCAGTGTTTCCTTCCCAATGAATAGGGTTTTGGAATTAAAAAAGTTCAGTATACTGGATGAAATCAAATGGATTTCTGCAATTTTTCGATCAGGATGACTTAGTCTTTTAATAACTAAAGAGCAAAGGAAGATCAAATATCAGCATATAATATTAAAGATGGTGAGAACTAATTGTATCTGTGAAGTGACTAGTTTATATTTGCTTCTAATCAATAGAGGTGATATATTCAATAGTCACTAAACTGAAATATTCTGCTTCTCACTCAACTTTACTTTCCTGCACATTGCTATTAATATGGAATTTCTTTGTATTTTGGAGAAAATTTATGTTGAAGAAATTACAGTAAGAATCCAGTATTTTTAATAGACAGTTTTACAAACAAAAATACTGTGCTTCATTTCTATGTTGTATTGGAGAGTCCAAAACTGGACAAAGTAATCAGGGTGTGGCCTCAGCAGTAGTGTTGAGTAGGTAGGAAAGTTGACTTCCCTCCACCTGCTGGCAACACTTTGCTAGTGCAATCCAGGTTACCAGTAGCCTTCTTTATCAGAAGAGGTGTGGTTCTGGGTCATGTTCCACCAGGATCACCATGTCCTTTTCTGCAGAGCTGCTTTCTGGCAGTTGGTCCCAAACATGTACTGGTGCACAGGGTTGTTCCTGCTCAGGGGGAGTACTTTGCACTTCTTACTGGAACTTCATGAGGTTCCCATCTGCCCCTTTCTCCAGGCTATTGAGGTCCCTCTGAATGGCACAGCAACGCTCTGTTGTATTGGCCACTTCTCTCAGTATTGTATTTCTGGCAAAATTTATGTGGGTACATTCTACCCCATCATCAAGATCATTAATGAAGATGTGACATAGGATTGCACCCAGTAGTGATCCTTGGGGTATGCTGCTAGATAGTGACCTCCAACTAGACTTCACGTCATTAACTTCCACCCTCCAAGCCCAGACATTCAGCCAGATTTCAGTCTCCCTCACTCTCTGCTCATTCAGCCCATCCTTCATCAGCTTTTCTGTGGGGATGGATCTCTTTATAAAGAGAGGCAGCGTCTAAAGTGTTACTAAGTCCATGTAGACAGTATTGGCTGCTCTTCCCTTGTCTCCAGTCATTTTACTTTAGAACATTATAAAGCTGGTCAAGCATGACTTCCGCTTGGTGAATCTGTGCTGACTACTCCCGATCACTTTCTTGTCCTTCATGTGCTTGGCAATGGTTCCCAGGATTAGCTGCTCCATCACATTCTCAAGGAACAATGAGAGACTGACTTGTCTATAGTTTCCTTGGTCGCCCTTCATGCCATTATTGAAAACAGGAGGGACATTTGCTTTCCGTGAGTTCTCAAGCACCTCTCCCAATTAGAATGATTATTAAAGATTATCAAGATCAGCAACTCATGGGTTGTTTTAGGGTCATCCTTAAAGATATGATAAAGTTATTTCTTTAGGTTAATGAGATTATTTTCCATTACAAAATGCAGTAAAACTATTCCTTTCTATTTTCAACTAGAATTAGGTTGAAGCCACTAAAAATTATGCTTTATACCATTATGGGGTAAGTGTGGGGTTCCACATTTGCACAGCTTGCATTGAATTGTCAACTCTCTGTCACTGTAACAGGGCAGTGGTTCCATACCCTCCTGGTCCACCTCATGTTTCCATAAGTCAGAAGCTGCACCTGCTCACTGAAGCAGTGAAGTAATGACCCCAGAAACATGAATATTTTGAAATGGCTTAATGGAGTTCAGTTGGCCTACGTTCAACTTGGAAGTACATTGGAATTAGACCAAGATAAACAGTGGGTACACACAATCAAGAGGTGAGACTGAGTCATGGAGGGGAGAGAAAGATTATTATGTTTGATGGCAGAAAACTGTTCAATAGTACGCAGAAACTATTCTCTAATAAATGAGTCTGAACAGTGACAGGATAAAAGCAGTTACATTTAGAAAGGAAGACTATGTAATGATTCAGAGAAGATGCACAAGTCTTAAAATCAGTTAAATGGTGACAGTTCGGCAACAGTTCATTGAATATCTCTTAAGTGATTTGTGTCAATAAAATATGAGGCATGTATTTAAGTATTTGAGCACAGTAATAGTTTCAGGTACATTTAGTTTTTCTGGTAAGTCTGTATTTAATTTTAATATGACAGTGTTTAAACATTGCTGAGATATGTTACAATAGTATAAATTGCTGTTTAATTAAGATTAAATAGCTAAAGTTTTTTGTTAATATTAAGCCAATTTGCAGGATTACTGCTTTAAAAGCAGATTGTTGTTCACTGTGCCTATAGTGCACGTGATCATGGTAATGTTTAGTAGATGGTTGAACTTGATCATCTTTAAGATTGTTTCCAACCTTAATGATTCTATGATAACAATACTTAATTGACATATTGTCTGTGCTTGGATTGGCATCAGAATTCGAAATAGCAGCTCTCTTGCAAGTATTCTGATTTTGTAATGAGGTATTGGTTCACTTTGTTGTAGTTCAGTTTTACAGAGCATTGCTTTGTTCATTCAGAAGTTTAGTCTCTTGCCTGCCAAGAAGAGTTTCAGTTTTCCTTTTGAAGAACAGAAGCACTCCAACACTGCAAAACAAATGTGCTTTCAAAATGACTACTACTAACTGCTGACGGAGTGTCTGTCTTCCACAGAAGACACGCAAAATAGCGTGTGTTTATGCAGAAGGCTTTCTGTGGTAAGTCTATTAATACCAAAGATGCAGGTAATGTTTAATAAATGGCTTCTCCATTTTGCTGTGCCTGTGAACCTATGTTCTGAAGAGAGGAGTGGTTGTTTCTATAAGAGCACTGTCACCTCAGTATTTCAGGAAAATTCTGGAGCTCACAGACCACATACATAGTACTGAAGGTTCTCCATTCCAACAATCCAAAGTCATTGTATTGGTTGATAATGACAAAGATTTTGTTCTTTTTCCTGTTGCAGTATTTCTGGAGAGGAGTTGTGAGACTCGAGATTATATAACAAGATAAATCTACTGTGAGACCTGAGATTTTGGCAATATTAAGGCAGTATAGCGTTTGTACTATTGCTTTACCACATAGAGAGGTTTTATGTAAACAAGCAGTAAACATGGAACCCACTGTTATTAAAGGTGAATGAGTCAGTGTAAGCATTGTGCGGATATATGCAAAGGCCGGTGTAACGTTAGTTTAGATGAACCTTACTTTCTAGTCCTTTAGCTTATTTGGGCAAGCCCACTTACTTTCTTAGTTGTGTGTTATGCAATAGCATTTTATTTACAAAGGATTATAATGTTTTGATTATATTAAATACTTTGGGATTCTTTTGTGTATATACTGTCAAAAGGAGCTGGCACTAGATAAGAAAATAGACAGAACAAACCGAAGTTGTAAAACCACGTTTTTTTCTGTTTCTCCAAACTAAAGCTGTAGGGTATTCTAATGTCAGATTATGGTGACTTCCTTGACTGGTGCTTCCAACTGTTGCTTTAGAAAGGAGTACCTGAGCCACTTGAGTCTCACAGTACATTAATCGCTAAACAGGGAGCTTGCTGGCCATATCACAAACAGAAATACAACTCTATTCTTGGAAGCAGCCCTGTGTTTTGAAAACAAGGTATTTCTCATTTCCTTGGAGAAAAGTGGAGTTTTGTATGAAAGAATTAAGGCAATTATAATGCAGTTTGTTTTCAGCATTGAGTTTCTTAGTAATGCTGTTTCCCACATCATCTGTAGAAGCATATATTTAGCCTTTAATTTCAACACCATGAGATGTCACATGCCACAAGGGAAAAAAAAAAAAAAAGCAAACTTTGAAGTTGATCTAAGTAACTTCTATTGTGTTTTGTTCTTAAAAATGGTATTTTGAAATAGGCGTATTCTGACACAGAATTGTGGCAATTTGCAGTTTCATGATTCTAAGATTAGAGATGCCTGCTATTTATTTGAAATGATAGGTGATCTGATTCAACTGATAATGCTTTCTCTTATGCTTACATTCTTTTTTGTGTTTTACATTTATTTCAATCCATGTATTTATTAATATTGCTGTCCGAGAGAGAGGTCATGATTTTTGGTTGTATAGCATATGTGCTCTCTTCATCCATTCTTTCATGTGAGCTTCATGTGTTTCTCTTGCCTAAAAACATTTTCTAACTCTTTCCTTTTTTGTCTGTGTTCAGCTGCAGTACAGCATCTGTGCCCATGGTGACATCTGATACTGTTCTTCTGTTAACATATTTGGATGTCTCTTGAGGTCTTCAACATGTCCTCTTTTACATTCTAGCTCTGCAGGTTGCTTTGGGACTTTATACCCCTCCCTGTTTTCACTTTCAGTGTTGCTCATCAAGTCACACTTCCTATCCATGTCTGTATTATCCATATTGTTTACATCATTTCACTATGATGGATTGTTTCTATCCATCATTGCGCTCTCTTATGTAAAAACATAACCTTTTTCTTTCATATGGAGAAAATAATCCTTTTCCTGGATCTTTTTTTTTTCGAAGGTGATCCTTTGCTGCAATCACCAGTGCATATGATATTGCATTTGTCACACTATATTGTTTCTATCGAAGTTTGATGTCAGGGAAGAGTTATTCAAAGTCATTTTTAGGTGTCCTTTCTCCAGTCACTTTCATATTTATATTAGGCATTACTTACAAGGTTTATTCTCATCTTTCTCTATTCATTTTTATGTAATTTTTTTTTTCTTATTCTTTCTTATTTCTGTCAGTCTTTGTTAAAACCTTGTCAGTTCAGTGTCTTCTGATTTCTTCTCTGATCTTCTGTTATCTTGTGTTTTGGTATATTTTCTTTCTTTTAAGTTAAAAAAAATTCCATACTGGTTCTGGTGGTCTGCATCAGCATATATTCTGTTCAGTTCACATCCTAGAAGATGTCAGGCTTCTCTGATGTTGTCTGTGTCTTCCAGTTCTGAGCTTGGGAGCAAAAATAAAAGAAATATCTGTTCCACCTACAGTTTTTTCTTTTCTTTCCTCCTCCGTTTCATAAAATGTGAAGAAGATGTTCTGTAACTATTTAACACATTTCTCATTTGGTTTAAGGATTGAGACTACCTATGTGCTTAGGCTGATTTTTCTTCCATGCTTTCATAAATCCTGTGTACTCTCAACAGTCCTTTTTCAGTTAATTTCGTATTACATGCTAAGATGTATTCTAACTGCAATTTTTGAAATGCTTTTATGAAAGTCGTTATTTCTGCCTATAATTCCTGACATTGATGAAGTCATCAAAGTCCTTTCTGGAATCAGGGGTTATTTTGTCTTCAATCTGTTATACACTGGAAAGTGCATGTTTCTTTTTAAGAACTGGCTTTTAGTATGTGCATTTAAAGTTTTTTTTTGTGTTGCTCTATCTAGGAAGGCATTTTTCTTTTTTTTTTTTTTTCTTCCCTCTGGTAGAATGACATTTCAACTAAGTCTGCTTCTATGTTTTGTCTACTTGACTAATATTCCTTCTGTAAAGTTAATAGGATCAGGAAGTGATGCAGATTTTTCACACCTCTAAATAATTTGTGTATTGTGTAATACTGACTGAGATTTGATAACATGTTTAAACCTAAATTCTATTCACTGGTTGTTTATTCATATTCTTGTCCCAACAGGAGCTGGAAAACTCTAGCAGGCTGTTGCAGAGCAACTTCTTTTTGGGTTTTGTTCTCAGTTTTGGGGTTGGTTTGGTTTTTTTAGCTGTGCTTCATATATAATAGTAATTCCAAGGGTTGAATGTTTTCATTTTTGCTCTGTTTTGGTGATTGTCAGTGTTGGTCCCAAACGCTATCTTACCATCTGAAAAATGTTTGCACAAAAGTGTAAATTACAATGAAATGGTATTTTAACCTAAAAAAGTTTTTTATTAAAAAACTCCCAAACCCTGCAGTTTGCACTATAGATATTCAAGTGTTTTGGGTTAGTATGTTGTTGATTTTGTTTTTTTAATCTTAGCTCTGACACATCAGAAAGTATCATCTGGCTGGCTTTTTCTTTGAAAATGTAGCTATGAGACTATTCATAGTGCTGTGTGTATGTGAGAGACAGGAAAATGATTTGGTTTTTAGGCTGCCTCATTAAGCATTCCATTCCACCCCTTCTGAGTTGTCCCTTTAATCAACTCCAGCAAACTGCTACTTATGGGAACTGAATCACAAAAACATTGGCAGTTTTTATTCCAGTGGCCTAATCAGGGTCATGTTTTCCCAACTAGCTGATATCAGAGTAACCAGTGAAGAAATTTAACATAGATCAGGCTTGAAGTTGGTTGCCAAGATGCTTATCAAACAGGACTATTTCTGAGGATTTTAAAAGAGCTCCGAAGAAGCTCATCATTCTGAGCAACATGCAAGAGGGAAGTCATGGGTTTTTAAGAGTAGTTTCTAAATATTCAAATAAGATATTGACAATGATTCTACAGATTCTTAACACAGTCTTCTATCATACATGATCTAGTTTATTACCCTGTGCAAGATAATGATACAAAAATTCTGTGTCTAGTCATAGGTAAAAATACAAACATGTAAGTATAAAAATGAAATACATTGCTAATAATACGTGGTTTATCAAGAACTGTAGGATATCGAAACTGCTTAATTCTTTGTGGATGTTAGCAAAAAGCAAGTTTCTTACTGTTTCCTCTTGTATTCTCTCCAGTAAGTTTGGATTGCTGTAAAAATTTGATACTTAAGGCAGTACATGATATAGTATTATATTTCTCAGGTATTGTTTAAGTTGAAAAAGAATTTCAAAATGATAAAGAATTACTTGAAGTCTCTTTAATTAGAAATGTATTAAAAATTTGAATGTTCCACTGAAAGGTTTTGAATTTGATCTCATAGTATCTAGTGAAAGCTATATTAGAACAGCTTTGGGTTTGATTTTTTTCTATTTTTTTCTAATTGCCAATATCCTCAAGTTGCAGCAGAGTGCTTTATACTGGAATTTATAGAATGGAAAAAAGTCTCAGAGACTGTATTTCAGGAAGAAAAAAATTAAAACTTACTCTGTACATGTGTTTGACACTGAATGCTGTTATCTGACTTTGAGTGGAAGTCAGATTTTTACTTAATTTTCATTGCTGGATATTAAGATACAGTTACATTTATTTTTTATGTCCACTATATTTGGTTGTTTGGTTATTTTGTATGATTATTTTAGAGTAGTTTAGTTGGCAGCTGTGGGTGTGAGGTGCCAGGCATGAGGGTCAGTGCTAAAAGAAACACCACGTTGTTCAGGTAGGTAAACACCATCAAGGGAGATGCCTGCTCAGAATTTTCCTTAAACAGAGTGTAATTCATTTCATGGAGTTGTGAGAGCGACCCTCTAATCTAGGCTGAGAAGCTACTGAATAGCTGCAGTTAGTGAATACAGTTCTAAATCTTATGAAAGGTTATGGTTAAGGTAACATTAAGGAACTGTTTCTGTAGTCTCCTGAAAAATATATGACAACATTTGTATTGGTAACTATTCTAAAATTAGTGGTTCTTGAAGATTCTGTGCTGCTTTTTTCAGCTATCAGAGCAGAGAAGAAACTGCAATTAGATCATGGCAAACACCTAGTCTTTTGGCTTGAATTTTAAGATATGCTTGTACAAACAAAGAAATGGTGTGAAGATACTACTACTGATTTTTTTTTCCTTTTAATTTTGTTGTTATCTTTTAAATCATGGGGCAGGTAGAGGAAACAGAGGTGTAGAAAATGTATTAGTACAAATGAAGTCTCTGTTTGAATACAGAAGAAATAATTTTGAATGTTCAGATTGTTCTCCTTGAAATTGTGAAATTTCAGGAAAAAAAAAAATCTCACTAGTTTGTTGGAAACATTGAAACAGAAGTGGTTTTATGTTTTGATAGAATTTGACAAAATCCTGATGAACTCAGAAATTGATTTGCTGTAATTTTTCTTATTTTTAATTCCTGAAATAGTTTGAGTTGGAAATTTCATGCAATTCTATTGAAAGTCAAAGGTACTTCCTTGTTTAACGTTTCTTGACTGGAAGTTTTCTTGAAATCACATCCACATTTTTTATAAGTGTATTGAAATGTCCTCTAATAGTTGTCTTACTCATGTGGATTCCAGTATTACTTCTGAAATAGTTCTATTTTCTGAAGATTTTTAATTTCTAACACTAATTTGATAAATTATTGCAGGACTTTTTTAAAGGTATTTTTTTCAAGTACTTATTACTTGTTTCTAATGATGAATTGAATCTTCTCGTTTAGCCTTACACATTCTGAGAACCATTTTGACTTTTTACATTGATTGCAACATTAGGAGGTTGAGGTCCGATCTCTGTTCCATATTTCCTTTTGTCTCGTGTATATTGCCATAGTGAAATCATCCAATTTCTTCTAATTAAAGTGTTTCCTCTCTGGAGGATTATGTAAAGGGCTTCAAATTTATCTCTGTATAAAACATTTGACATATGTCTATTTTTGCCATATACTCTTTCTACTGTCTTTGATCTATCTGTATTGTTTGAAGAGAAAAGATTTATCTATCCTTTTTCTCCTCACTGCCAGGTTTACTACAAGATATGACAACTTAGTTTTGCAGCTGTCTTTTTTGCATTCTTCAAGTGTTCTTATTTTTGAATGTGGAATTAAATGGAGTGGGGTTGCATTCTTTATTTATTTATTCTGAAAGGCATTCTGTAGCTTGAGTCATTTAGTAAATACATGTCAGTCCCATTGAATTTAAAGGAAGACTTCCTGTGGCTCGGTTCAGCATTTGGTGATTATCTTAAAAAATATTAATAAAACAACATACAGATTTTTACATCTTGTTTAATGCTGCATTTGCAAACAGAAGGCAGACATGAGATTTTATGGCAGATACAGACAAAATTACTGTAACATTCTCCTGATAAAAAGAATATACAAGCAGCAGAGTTAAATGAGGTGGCTGGAGAAGGAGAATTATTCATTCATCTGACTCTTGGATTGAGTTTTTCAACTAAGTGAAGAACTTAATGTTTTCATTTTGAGGCTTTTGGTATCTAACTTCAGCTTTTCTAAATGTATGTATGTGCCTTCATCCCTCTCTGTATTCTGTTGTGGGTTGTTATTTTCCATCTTCTGAAAAAAACCCAAAACTTTTAAACATTGCCCCAGAAAGACTGAAAAAAGCATTCTTAGTTATTAGTTGAAATGGAATAATATTCTTCTGTTTTGTCTTATCATTTCTTTTTCCATGTGTTGTGGTTGAAGTATTTCAAAAGCATCATTTTTTGATTACTTTTCAGTGGAATTACTGGTTAGAAAGAGTGCTATTGCCTTCATTTATGGCAAGACAGGACTATCATATATTAAACTTCTATTACTCCTCACTTTACTTGTCATTTTACTACAATATTCAGATATCCTAGATTGAAAAGTGATTTTACATAGGAGTGAATATTCAAATGTCTCATAGCAAAACCAAAAATAACACATTACGATGTACTGTGAGCTTTATCTTCTTGGAGCATTCTGCTTGATCTTTAAATTTTGATTTAATTTTTATATTATTTAATAATTTGAATTTCCTTTACATCTTAAGACAGTATTTTAGTTCCAAAATATATAGGTCTTGGAAGTGTAGCTTTGCAGGAAGTGTGTTTTTTTGGTTCACAGTTCCTGCAATATGTGTGTTACCAATAAGAAAATACTGAAAGTTGAAACTCTAATATGCTATTGCTGATATGTGGTATTACATACTTCACCCAGTTCTGTTGTATTGATAGAAAATACCAGTTAGGTAGAGTGAGACTTCTTATATGGTGTGTGTGAGATAAGCTTTGAACAAGAATATGGCTGAATGAATTCTTTGATAACAGAGCTATGAAGCCAGGGCATATATTGTTGTCAGCATTCAATGTTAAACAGAAGAGTTCACTGTACTGTATGCTGGAGAATGGAATATAGACTTCATTATATGGTATTAATCTCTATCAATCAGCAGTCTGTTTCTATTACCAATACTAATCAATCAATAGGTTTCTAATACTGAACCTTGTTTTTTGAAGTGTTACAGAAGTAAAACCAGCCAACCACAAACTAGTTTATACTTGATCTATGAAAATAATAACAAAATATTTAAATCAAATATGTCATAAAAGTTGTCTCCACAGAGATTATAGGAGATACATTTTTCTAAATCATTTATTTCACCATGCTTTGCCAATGAACTGCACCCTGCATTGATTTGCCAATGGTTTGCCTTTCATGGCCTTTTATTGCATGGCTTTATTTGTTGGTGATTAGCTATAGAACTATTTCTGCTTTGTATTCATGTTTGAAAATTACATATATTTCACTATTTAGAATTAGTTTGGAGAAATTGACTCCTTTCCAGGAAATAAAAAGTTTTATAACAGTTGGATGAACGTGAATGCTATTAAAAAATTGTCGTGTTTTATGTCTGTATTCATTTAAGATACAAACTAACCATCTAGAGCTGTCATTTTTACTTTGGTGTTCTCTTTAAGGATGCTATGTTTATTGTATGGGCCATTGGTTAAGTATGACAGACTGCACAGACATTTTGGGTTTCTGATATTCCTCTTTTCTATATAGGCAGTATAAAGAAGCACATATGCACAGAATTGATTTAAGGACAAAATATGCAGAGGCAGATCCAAAATCCAATAAAGTGAATAAAATACATTGACCTTCTTTCAGTCAGATCCAAATTAAACTAGCAATATTAGAAGAAAGAGGAAATGCCTTGACAATACTTCTTTTTCATATGATCTCTAAGTTTGACTGGTATGTTAAATAAAAAGCAATTTATAAAACACTCATCTCTGTTATTGCTTGATTCTGGTCTTTTGGAGAATAATAGGCACAGGTACATGAATTTGATACAGGGCAACTGAAGAAGACTGTTAAGTGTTTTATGCTTTGAAAAAGTTCTGAGACTTAAATTTAAATAGGCTTTTTAGAAAAATATAGGAAGTGATTTCTTTCCTTTTAAAATGATTGCTATTTATGGTTTTTTTTATTCAAGTGAATAACTATCCATGTAAGAAATTATTTTCTGATTCTCTCCTATCATACAGTTTATTTTTGTAACAGTCAATTTCCCTGCAATGCCCACTGTCACCCCTGCTGTTTTCAGCGTCTGAAACACTTTCTTCATGTCATTATATGAAATTATTTTAAAATTTATATTTTTATTAAGATTTTTCTTACTATTTTTCAAACACAGCTCACCAGTTTGGTCAACCAATTGTTTACATTGTCATTACAATCTTGACGCAATTCACTGTGACACCAAGGAAATTGTATTGAGTAGTATGTCAGTGACCCTGAGAAGCTTAATGTTAGCTGCATATTGTGTGTTTTCACAGGAAATGTCCTCAGCGACAGGTGTTCTTGCTGTCTTTATTATAATCAGAATTAAATTATTAGTTTAAAATAGGTGCTTGGCTTTGCAGAGGTAAAACTGATCTGCTTTATGAAAAGAGTTCAGTTTAAAAGGCTGAGATGGAGCACACGTCCTCTCTATCAGTATTGCTGTACTGTTCATGAGGAATGATCTCTGACTTAGAAAAATATTACTTCATATAATGGATGGCTATAAAAAAAAAATATCTCTCTGTGAAGCTCTCTTAATTATTGTCTTACTATCCATATAAAAATCAGCATATATGAAAACCCTTTGACTGTATTTCTTATAACACAAAGCTCCTATTCTGTGATACTTGTAGCTGAATTTTCTTTTGCACTGTGGTAGCTTAGTCCTTCATGTTAACTCTGTGGAAGATAAAGTAAGAATTTGCATTTTCATTTTCTCAAAATGTATGTATTTTGTACATCAGGGTTGACACCCTGGATACTGGGTGGAAAGGGAAAGGGACAACTACTAGCTGCCAACTGAGCAGGGTGTGTAGCCTCAGGCTTCAAGAGCCACTTCAAGAGCTAAATAACGTGCTACAAAATGTTTACCAGAAGTTTTTTTAAGATGTTATAGTTTATATTTAATTGCCTGGAGTATTGTTTTTTTCCTGAAAATTGTGGTTGGCCTCATGAGTTCTTGCTCTGCACATCAGTACATACCAACTTGACAGATGCTTTACATTGATAGAGTTGCATAAGCTGCATAGTTGCATTTATTGAATTATATTATACCTTCCAAATTATTATTTTATTTTTTTGGGGGGGGGGGGGCAGGGTAGGTGTTGTTGAGTTTGGGCTTCTGTTGGGGTTTTTTTGTGTGTGTGGATAGAATATCAGAACATTATCTCTGAAATAGTTTCTTTAATGAAGTTCCATTAGGAGTTGATCGGTACATTTTGCATTTGAATTGTGCTTGAACTTTGCAGAATATTGAGCAGGAGTTAAACAGTTCCAATGCTTAATATTCTTGGATGATTTTGCCAGTTTAATTTGGAAACAAAGATATGTCTTCTAATAGAGGGTATTTGTAAAAACCTTAAAGGTGATGGCAGATAGTGCATCTGCTAATGAAATCTTAGAAATACAATGCAGTAAGAAATATGCATAATCAGAGTCAGATGATAAGGACAATACTAGTACTACTAGAGTAAGTACATAGAAATATAATGTATATGAGCCCACCTTAAATCTCATAAACTAGTCATACCTGGTTCCAGTTCTGGAAAAATATATTCTCTCATGAAAAAATGAGCTCTGGTTCTTTTAGAGTAGGGACACACCTATGGCAATATTTTATACTGAACTTTATATAAATAAAAATCTAAAAAGGAAACTCTGAATAATTTAAATTTACTGTTTCTATTTTAGTGTTTTTCTTAATATAGTACTAGTTTAGAAGATTAGCTGATGTGTATCATCAAATGTTACTTCTAGAGACAACGCAATTTTTTATTTTGGATCTTGAATTTTTATATTTTCCAGGAGATGTGTTTTGCAGTTTCTGCCCTAAGTTACTGGCCATAATGGAGTGCATGGAGTCAAACGGTATGACAGGTTCATTCTGTGACAGTAGCTGTCACAGACTGAGTTCTCACTTCTGCAGAACTTTAAGGGCTTTAAAATATCCATGTAGGAGTATGTAGTAAATGGGATGTTTACATAGTTTTTACAAATGTAATGGGAAAAGTTGGTTTACTAAAAAAAAATAATCTTCAATTTCCAGAGTCTTAGCATTGTTTTGTTGTAGAGAGGCTCAACTATAAGGGAATCTGTGAAAAAAAGAAAGATTCAAAATCTCCATCTTCATTCAGAGAAACCAAGTTTAGAAAAGCTTTCCCTGTTTTATGGTCCCTGTGTTGAGACCTGCTAGAGAAACAGAATTTTATTTCCAAATTTACACTTCATTAAAAATGTTCATTCTTCAGTTTTTAATTGGAAGAACCTTAACAGATTCGGTTATAATACTAAAACAGAGGTGATTTTCATAAGTGGTATTTTTAACTATGGTTTTTAAAAGACACTTAGGAGCTATTTCAGGTTTAATGCTGGAATAAAAAAGTCAGACTCTGTGTTTTCTTATTGCCACTGGCAATCTATTTGGAATAAAAGGTGTTATAATATAGAGCAATGTTGCAATACAGAAGTATAGGAATACAGTAGAAGCGTATGCACACAGTTCTGAGCAGTGGATATCTTGACATTTTAATGTTCTTCTCTTCAAAACTTAGATTTGCGGATCGGCTAGCTTTTGCAGCTTTGACAGATCTATGCTTTTGTTTTCCAGCTCAGTAGCATTGAAATTTTATTTCCAACTTTATAAATATTTGATAAATATTTGTATTTGAAATGCTCTACAATGGTGGTTTATAGGGTTTGCTCAGTTCCTAAGTTACTTTTTCTGCTACATTCTAAAGTATTTGGAAGCAAGGTTGTTAGGATTATCAAGATGTACTTAATTTTTATCTGATGACATGCTTACAGTAGTTTTAAGATGCAAAATTTAATAGTGTCTCGGTTTTGCATCTGTGTGATTTTTACTTCCGCCCTCCACCACCGCGCACCCGCAAGCAAACCCACCCATGCGTTTATAGAGTATATGAGGAGTGTGTGGAGAAA
>WTSP01020508.1:64648-88740 GCA_025331215.1 Actenoides lindsayi
CGTTATGCAGATTTACTTATTTTTGTGTTTGTGCAATGCTTTAAGGATTTTTTGAGAAAGAAATTTAAATTTGTCCTGGTTTTGTTTTTGGTGGTTTTTTTTTTTCCCCCCCCCCCCCCCCCCCCACTTTTGAGGAATCCAGCTGCATATTTGTCAATAAAAGTGTATTTTTATGAAGAGAGTCAACAATAACTGTGAAAAAAACCCATGACTTCCAGTGTTTGTGGAGAGTGCCCGGTTCAGTGAGCTTCCAATCTTGAAGGAGATCTCTAGGTGTTACCAAAAATTATGCAGTCACAGGTCTGGCTTCAGAGTGTATAGTGGTGCTTTGCAGAACTGCTGTCTGCAGCTGAGTTTCAATGAGTGTGACTGGTAATAAAAAAGAAGGGAGGCATCTGTTAACCTGCATACATTTTTAAAAGTGCACTGCCTCCATAGTGGTAAGAAAATCCAAGGAGCAGATATTTTATTACCCTATTCTGGAAATTCTGATTGGCTGCAAAATGAACAAAACTCCTTTGTCTCAGCTGTCAACAGCCGTGCTGTGAAATGCAGTTTTAAATTGCACTCTCTGTTGAAGTTTTGCTAAAAGTAAGATGGTAAGGATTTTGATATGAAGAGAATTATTAGAGTCAGATGTGAAGGAAACAGAGGCAATTCTTGAAGTTCAAGAAGAGAGGTCTGTCATTCCAGGGCAGAATCAATATTTAGATGTGACAGAAAGTCAGAATAATAAAGTTACAGAAAGTAGCAATCAAACCTGAAGGTTTTGATAGTAAGTACTGTGTCATATTATTAATGTTCATTCAGCAGACTACCAATTCAGATTTCCAGGATATAGAATCATAAAATGTTTTCCATCCTAACTTAATTGCTTGACTGGTCAAACATGCATTCTATAGACCTCAGCCATTCATATTATCAGTATGCAAGACTTAATCTGTCTTTTATTATGCTTTAATCTCTCTCAAATTTATCTCCAGAAGTTAACATTTTTTCCTTCTTATTTTCAGGAATGTTACTGTTAATTAACATTTTTAAATCTTTATTTTCTGATTCAAGAAAAGCATTCATTTTATTTTTGGCTCCAGACTGATGCAGTGAACGAATTGTAGAAGGGGTGTATCTTTTATGTAAGTTGTTTTCTTATGTAGGTATTCTGGTGCTTCAAACTGAGACCAGATGTGTGGGTTGGTCTCTTCTCACAGGTAACAAGCGATAAGATAAAAGGAACTGGCCTCGAGTTGTGCCAGGGGAGCTGTAGGTTGGACATAAGGAAAAATTTCTTCAGAAAAAGGGTTGTGAAGCACTGGAACAGGCTGCCCAAGGGGATGGTAAAATCACCATCCCTGAAGGTATTTAAAAGGCATATGGATGAGGTGCTTAGGGACATGATTTAGTTGTGGGGTTGGTGGTGTTGGATTAATGGTTGGACTCAATGATCTTAAAGGTTTTTTCTAACTGAAACAATTTTATGGCTCTATGGTTCTAAGACTGTCTACCCTTCACTAGATTTAGCACCTGGTCTAAGCTTTATTTGCAGTAATCTAATCATAGAATAGTAGGGGTTGGAAGGAACCTCTGAAGGTTTTCCTCATGTTGAGGTGGAACTTCCTGTGTTCCAGTTTGTGACCACTGCCCCTTATCCTATCACGAGCCACCACTGAAGACACACTGGCACCTTCTACTGACACTCACCCTTCATAAACATTAATAAGATCCCCTTTCAGTCTTCTCTTCTCCAGGCAAAACAGTCCCAGAGCTCTCAGCCTTTCCTCATAAGAGAGATGTTCCAGTCCCTTCATCATCCTTGCAGCTCTCCACTCCACTGGACTTTCTCTAATATTTCCCTGTCCCTCTTGAACTGGGGAGACCAAAACTGGACACAATACTCCAGATGTGGTCTCACTAGGGCAGTATAGGGTGGTATGCGAACCTCCCTCAACCTTCTGGTCACAGTCTTCTTAATGTACGCCAGGATACCATTGGCCTTCTTGGGCCCAAGGGCACATTGCTGTTCCATGGATGACTTCCTGTCCATTTTTCTGTGTTAATTAATGCCTGCTCTGGTAATCTTGGGATGTTTTTTTGTGTTTTATTCCATATTTATGTCATAATGACATGTTATTTTCTGAAAATTACCCAGACAATTCTGAAAATGCCTCCTCCACCTCTGCTTGGTCTGAGGACCAGATATATGTTGTGGGCATTGGGTTTACTAGTGAGTGTGTAGTGGAAGATTCATGTTTGAAAATATTTGTAGTAAAGGGAGACTGAGTGTGGGAAGTCTTCTTTTTATTTCCCACTTACCATGATGTTAAGAAAACACAGAGGATAGCTTTTGGCTGCATTTGAAAAACATAATCTCCATGTATTTCTTTTGATTTTTTTCACAAATTTCTACTTATGGTGAAATTAGGTCTGTATTATTAGAGACATAAGGAGGAAAAAAAAAATAATTAATGAGGTTGAGAGTAGCCTTGCAGACTGAAGCATCTTGTTAAAATTGTACCTTTTGATTATTACTGAAAATAACTGGCCCAAAACTGTGGACAAAACAGATATGCTGGCCAGAGGCTGGGCCATGTGCCAGCAATGTTAAATATAGCATTAAGAAACATATTTAGGTTTTTGGGAAGTTGCACTGTTGTGTTATAGAGAAGTGAAATATCACTTGTTCTGTATCTGCAGGAAAATTCAATATTTTGTGATCTTTTCAGAGAGAAAGTGAAGGATACTTGCCAACTTGACTGGTACCAAAGAAATTAAAAGTTATTTCATGTAATTCAGTTTACCTCCTTTGTGAGTTTAATATCAGTGAAATACTAGAATTAGCTTTTAATGCAGACATGGAAACTGAATGTGCACCTTGGTTCAATAGTTAATATGTACTGTCCACAGTAAGAGAAACCTCTGGCATTGGGGTGGCTAGAGAAGTAGTAACTTGCACAGCTGCTGATGGAAGTGGGATTGGACACGCAGGCAGGCTAGAATAGCCTGGACTCAAGTCAGCCTAAAATGCAGTGGCACTGCAACCTGCTGTGTGTAGCAGTCAGTGAGGAACGCATTCACGTGGGTCCTTGGCTGTTTGAACAATTATATTACTCTGCCACTTCACACTTTGCAGTTCTTAACTATCCTATGGATTTATCATTTTAGCAGATTATGAATAGACCAAAGTACTCATGGGAGTTTGTTGTTTTGATTTGGTTTTTATGTAGATGATACAGATTTTATTGTTAAGTTAGACCTATATAAAGAAATAATTCGTTCAGATTAGTCCTGTTGATTCAGCCAGACTCTGACTCAGTTGGTGTTAGTTGTTCAGGCCTTTGAAATCCAAATTTAAATTCTCACATGAAATGTAGTTTTCCTGATGTGCATAAGTTATATCAATTAATTGAATTAGTAGCTTCCTTTAACAGGTCTTCATGTACTGTCAGATTTTTGAATACTTTAAATGCACTTTCTTATTCATGATGCAAGGATACTTTTATGCTTTTCGCTGTTTTCAGTTGTAAGGACACAACCTTTGTGTGAACCTTCGTGTCACTTATGAACTGCAATGCCTATTTGCATACTGAATTCTGAAAGTGTTGTAGAATTTAAGCTCCCTCAAACTACTGCACAGGTCTGCTACAGAATATATAGCATTGGGCTTTTAGGTTAAATCAAGAATCTGATAGGATATCTTAAAAAGAATAAAAGTAAATCAACTGAAGTTTCAAATAAAGTCAATTTAAAATAAAAGAATGTAAGTATCCAGAGTTTTGCTAGAAGTTCATATTTCTCTAGCTGTCTACAAAAAGTGTTCTTAACATAAAAGGAAAATGAAAATGCTGCCTGGCATGAAGTCCTGACCAGTAATTATAAAATTATAAATGCGCTGCTTCATATTCTCTTCATTTATTTAGGCTTCTATAATTCTGAAAGGCACAGGCTGAACTGAGAGTAAATAAAAATTATACACTTCTTCCCATTTTGCTTCCGACTTTTCATTCTGTATCTGAGTTAGTGGTTTCTGATCCACTCAGTTAAAATGCTGCTCTCTAGAAAGAATTTGTTACATAAGTAACAAGTTGGGTTTTTTTTGGTAGCAAACTGATGAGTTTTTCTTGAAATATGGGTGAAATTCATGTAGAGGGTCTACTATGTGGCATCATCATTTCATTCTCCATTTAAATGATCTGTA
Organism: Actenoides lindsayi; assembly: GCA_025331215.1. Taxonomy (NCBI): domain Eukaryota; kingdom Metazoa; phylum Chordata; class Aves; order Coraciiformes; family Alcedinidae; genus Actenoides; species Actenoides lindsayi. The sequence goes on from WTSP01020508.1 coordinate 68,841, forward strand.
AGCTTCATATTTATGCACTTGCTACTTTGAAATTGTATTTTGAAATCTGTAATTGCAGAACTGTGTAAAACTCCATAGATGCTCCATTGATAAATATCTTAATTCAGCACATTTCTGCATATTATTATAGAACAGATTTTAAAATTTATTGTGAATGTACATTTTCTTAAGCCAAATAACATTTGTTTACAAAGACTTGGAATGAATTTAGTAGATTTCAGGTTGATTGCTTTTGCAGTTTTCCTTAAGTTGCATAGGCTTTTGCTTTCTAAATTTATAAATGCCCCCCAAAAAGACACAGATTGTGTTCAGTTTGATTTTTAAGAATCAGATATGAAAAGGTACTTTCTGTAAGAATTCTAATTTTCAAAGTTTCATTTTCACAGTTCTAGGAAAGCATTGTCAGTGCATGCATTTTCTACGGTGCACACACTATATACATTTTATTCCATGATTAGCAAACTGATTTATGTGGCATTCATATTTATTACCATTTCTTTTTCTTCGGGAAAGCAAGTGGGGTTTTTTGTTGTTGTTGTTTGGTTTTGTTTGTTTAGTTGGGTTTTTTTACTTTAAAAGACCTGCAAGTATTATTTTTACATCTGTAGAATGAAAAATCGTTCATAAGTGCAGACATTCTAAATAAACTACACTTTGGAAATTCTGGGTACAGATTCCTTTTGTATTTGGAACTAGGTCATAGAGACCAAGAAGACAATAGTACTTTATCAGTTGAAGAAAATTTGCATTCTTGATCTAGGAATTACAGAAACATGCTCTTACTTCTTCTATCAAGACAAAGCAGTATTTGTAGTTTTCACATTAATTTGCTAAGACCTTTATGTGAAAAGAAGTAGAGATCATCCCAAGCCGATAATCATTCAGAATCAAAAGATAAGGTCATTTTGATTTAAGCACATTATATGAAATGCAGAAATGACTTTTGAGATATCCATTTACAAAGTCCTTGACTGCACCCACACAGTATGTTGCTGAGTAATACATGCTTTTATTCTCAGTCTAAGTCTATTATCAGACTCGAGGTTTAAATGGTGCTTCTTCTGGTGGAGATGACAAGGAGCAATACTACAAGTACAGAAGCTGCTAATGAGATACTTGCTAGACTACATATAATATACTTAATGCATGTAATACATCTTGTGCAGTAGTTCAGGCATTGAATGTTATTTATTTATTTTTGAGGGAATATTAGTCTTTTTTGGTAGTTTGCCAGCATTTAGTGATAGATCAAAACTAATCAAGTGGTGTTTCTATAAGTCTTTATGGTGTATAGATGGTTGCAAAGATTCCTCTGGTATTTTCTTGTTTATTTGTTTAGAGTTTTCTTGTATTACATATTGTCCATAAGAAAATTACATATTAAAATGATGTGTTCATAGAAGAAGAAAACATGTAACATTGCAGTGAGGTTATGAGCATTTATAACACATCCTTTCTTTCTTGGAGAGTATGTCACACCATCTTTATATACACTTTACCTAAATAGTATTTATCACAATTCTGTGCACTAGATGGACAAAACAGAAAGGGAAGATGAGTTTGGAAACTTTGTATAAGAAATAGATACAAAAACATTCAGTATCCATGTAAGAATATTTTCCATTTGAAACTTTTCTGTTATAGTTAACTAATAGAATTCAGCATCCTCTATTTCACAGTCAAACATACATTGGAAGTTAGTAGCTTGAATAATCAACTTCATGTCATGCTTAAAACATTGTTTTCATGTAGAGTGTAGTTTGGGATTTTTTAAATTTAATTAGAACACATGCCTAAAATCCTTATCTGGAATTGTAGAAGTGGAATCCAGCTGTGGTGCTGAGAGCAAAGCTTCGGCTCACTTAAGCAAAATTTAGTTCTAAATGCCAAAGACGTGCACTCAGCAAGCTTTTTAAATACGCTTAGGCACAACCGCTTGAACACTGTTTGCAAGTCTGTTCACATGCCTGGAACTGGACACTTTAATTTCTTGAAGGCTTTGATCTCTAGAAGGACAGGAAGAAACATTATGGAGGGTTAATGATTTCAATGTGTTTTGTGTGTTTTGGTGTGTCCAGTAATAATCAGTAATATTTACAATGATACAGGTTGCAGATTTTTTTTGTGTGTGTGTATATACGAAAAAATTTCTTCATTGAAATAGACCAGATTCTATAATATTTTTTTGCAATACGTAATCTAAAGCTGGTCTTGCCATATTACTCCATTTCTCACCTCTTCTGAAGTGAGAACCAGTTTAAGCATCAAATATTGGTGAATTAAGCTAAAAGTTGACATCATAATTAATCTTTACTATTTTACCCAGAAACAAAATTATGATCTGTTTCATGCTAAGAAATTTTAAGCATTCTGGAAATGCATAAGAGAATGAAATAGAATCTACAATGAAATAGTAGCCTACTGTACACTTTGAATATGTGTGACACTGTATAGAACTGTTCCATGTAATTTATTCTATTGTTCTTTTCATCCTAATTATTCTATCTGTGATTAATATAGGGCATGTTTTCTTTACATGTTAATCAATGCATGAAAGGCACTATAACTGAGTGGCTTGGCAATTTTGCATTCTAGAGTATTAGCAGACCAAATTATCCGGTTAAAAGCACACTTGTTTTTTCAAGGTTAAAATTGTAACAAGGGACATTTTGAGAAGGTAAGGAGGCTGTGCTATTTAGATAACTGCCATAGGGGAGCTGTTCCCTTATCTGTGAGACTTCAAAAAGGAGATGAACTGCATATATCAGCAGTGCATCCAAAATTAAGTTACTTTGTTCTGCTCAAAAGTCTTGAAGAGCCAAACAGTATTTTAGTTCATAGTTGTCTTGCACCAGGTCAAAAGTTGCTGTTTGAAAACTTTTCTTCAGGCTTTTCAAGACCTCAGTGGACTGTTAACTTTGTACTGAGATGTGTTGCTATCCTGAAAATCCTTTGCTTTTGTTTCACTTTTGTGCACATACTTAATTCACGGCAGTGAAAACAATTCATTGACCCAGAAAGCCTTTGATGGCAGCTACTGGGCATTTGGAGCAAACTGTCCGGCTCCACTGGCTAAAGCTGTGCGCCATCAAAGATGAGAGAGAAAAGCCTGTCAGTATGGTGTTCATGCAAAGATAAAGGATAAAAGATAGCACTGTGTTGCTTTCTGTGTTGAAGGATTCTTTTCTGCTTCTTTTTCCACTGCTGTTTTTATTCATGTGCTTGGCTTAGACTATTAAGGTAATAAAAACAAGTGCTCTTTAATGTAATGAACTACAAGGTGCATGCCAATGTTTCAGTGTCAGTAAACACTTGTGCTTTTAAAGCCACACAGACTGATAGTATCTGTGCTTAATAACTTACTAGGTTATTTAAATGACTACACAGAAACAAAATAATAGTATTAATCATCACAGAAAAGCATATCTGCTGTCTTTTTGCTTGTGGAAATTAATCTTACCATGTTGGTATTAGAAATGTGAGCTCCACTTTCTTGGAACCCCAATCTCTCAGACACCAGGAGTCATAATTTTTCTATTTGTTATATTGTATCCTAATTATGAACTCCTAAATGCTTAATTCGACCACTACCTGTGGAAAACCATACTCTCCACTAATTTCAACTGAACTAAGGCATGTTTGTGGAGTCCACTTTCACTTTGCACTTAAATTACAGATTCTCAGTGTCTGCTTACCTTACGTACAATACTTTTTCTTTTTTAAACAATGAATTAAGTACCCATAATTGTTAAAAATATAAATAAAGGTGATGGTAGTGCAGAAACTTCACACTGCCATACCAAAGCTTCAGCACTGGACTGGATGGTAGTGGAGCTTTTGGGGTTCTTTTTTTTGTCCATGTTTTCTCTGTGCAGCTTCTTTGAGACTGGAATATACTGGTTCTAAAAGGAAAGCTGAGATTTTTATGAGTATGCAGGTTGCAGGTCATTGCTTCCTATTGCTGTAGTTCCAGGGAAGGTCATTTCTCTTTCCAGCTGTTGTTACTGGAATTACACTCTGTCCTGTTTTAATGAAAATGAACTGCATTTGTTTAAACATTAGTTTAAGTAGCGTGACTGATAAATGAAGGGGCCAGAAGTCTCTGGCAGTGATGGGAACACTGAAGTGGTATTGCTGCCATGTCAGCTGGAATAGCTACCCTTAAAGAGAATCTGTGGTCCAACCATAAGCTGGCTGTTAGCTTTGTCAGTCACCTAGTACATGATATAAAAAGCACAAGCAATGGATACATCTATTTATACTGTATTACAGGATAAAACTGCTCTTTTGCTATAGAATGTGTAAATGTTAGAAGTTTGTACTTCCTGGGAGCTGGTAATATTGTAGCTGCTAATTCTTAAGGTTAGAGCAGATGAAGAGAAGATTCTGAGACTCTGTAAATGAGCTAAAGCTCATTGAGCCTGTATACACTTTTGTGGACTGTAGTGTTGAATCATTTCTGTGGAGAGACATTACGTGTAACTCGGAACTGTCGCATTCACAGGTCTCAAGGAAAGCTGGCTTTTTGGGGCTAGCAAGATAAACATTGTAAATATAGAAGCAATTGTGGTCTTCTTCCTTTGTCAGAAGCTGTAAGACAACTTGAAAAATAAACACGGAAAGTTAGAAATAACAAGCAGAACACTTGGTAAGTTAAGTCCCTACTTTCAATGAAGCCAGATTTCTGTGAGTAGAAAGAAGGTAGGCACATGGTTATTTTTCCCATAGGTATAGATTAGTATTTACTTGTTAATGTTACAAAAACATTTAAGCATCTCGTTTTTTAGTTCTCAAATAATTTAAAATTTCTTATGTAATTGAATCATTAGCAACTGTCAGCTTGGATATAGTCCAATTACTTATGATAAAAAATATTGTTGGGAATTACACAATATCTGTATTGGACAATTAGTTTGAATTGTAGTTGCGATCATGAATATCTGTGGATTCTGATACATAGATGTAAAATACACTTAAAGAGATTGTCTATAAGGGGAGAAGTCCCTTAATTAACTCTTGTTCTTTGTGTGTGTCTGTATTTATTTTGCAATGGTTTAATCTAGTTCCAAAGTATTTCAGTTGGAATGAGGGTATTACACTACCTAGTGGATGAGGGAAAGGCTCTGAATGTTGACTAACTGGACTTAGTAAAGCTATCCACACTGTTTACCATGGCATTCTCCAGGAAAAATTGTCTGCTTATGGCTTGGATAGGCATACTCTTCACTGGGGAGAAAAACTGCCTGTATGGCCTCGCTCAGAGTGGTGGTGAATGGAGTTAAATCCAGTTGACAGCCAGTCACAAGTGGTGTTCCCCAAGGCTCAGTATTGGGGCCAGTTGTCCTTAATATCTTTATCAGTGATCTGGATGAGGGAATCAAGGGCACCCTCAGCTGTTGGCAGACAACACCAAGTTAAGTGGGTGTGTCAATCAGTTTGAAGGTAGGGAGGCTCTACAGAGGGATCTGGACAGTCTGGATCCACGGTCCGAGGCCAATGGGATGAGGTTCAATAAGGCCAAGTATCGGGTCCTGCACTTATGTCGCAACAAGCCCATGCAACTCTACAGGCTTGGAGAAGAGTGGCTGGGAAGGTGCCCAGCAGAAAAGGGCCCGGGGTTTCTGGTTGATAGCCAGCTCAGTATGAGCCAGCAGAACGCTCATGTGGCTAAGAAAGCCAACAGCATCTTGGCTTGTATTAGAAACAGTGGGTCCAGCAGGACTGGGGAAGTGATTATGCCCTTGTACTTGGCACTGGTAAGACTGTACCTCGAATACTGGGTTCAGTTTTGGGCCAATAGACTTGTGTAGGCAGGCTTCAATATATGATACACTGTCTTAAACTTTAAATTACTTCTTCATTGGAAAGGATCTGATCAGTGTCATCAATATCCCATTTTTTATTAAATATTTGGCTTTGTAGTGTGGCATTTATAAGAAGTGCAAAAATCCTTTTGCGTTTTATGTTATTCCTCTTACGCTTTGTTTGGAATAGAACATACTGCTTTTTTTCTTGAAACAGCAAAAACCCTGTAGCAAGTTTTAAATATGATTTATAAAATTACAGCTATGGAAAAGCTAGATCTCAAAAGGTGGTATTTTCTGTTACTACCTTCTGTTTATTTACAAACAATGGACAGATCCTTCTCAAGTACATTTAATTTTTACATTTTAGGTCTCATGAACAGCCTAATTCACTAAAAATCCCTGGCTGCTTCAGTACAGAGATCTAGTTAATCTGACAGTGCTCTGATGGAGTGGTTCACTGTTAGGAAATGGTTTCACAAATTGAGTACTTTTAAGAAAAATTTTCATACCTGACATCCATTCAAAGAGAAATTAAAGAAGCTGAATTACTTCTAGTAAAAGCAATTAGAAAAATGTCTAACAGTGGTATTGTAAAGGCTCTAGAGATTCAATACAAAAGTGAAACAGCTTTTAAAATGAAAAGTAATAAAACATTGACAGAATTGACAAACACAAATTGGAACCAGTAACTTCACAAATCATTCCAATATCTGCACAAACCATTCCATTACTACTATCTTCATAAGTATGATATCCCTGGTAATTTTTGGAATTTAGAATGTAATATAATTAACCAAAATGCTGACAGAAATCAGTGTTCGGTATCATCTGTACGGTAGTAGCTGCTTTATCCTCTTGATGTGTAAACTGCACATTTGGAACATAAAAGCTGAGTAGATTGACCTCTCTGGGTGAATGAAGAGGATGACTAATCTCGAAATATTCTTAGAACTTTCTAACGTAATTAATTTCTATTTTTGATACATAGTTCATCACTGTGGCCCCAATAATCTTATAGCATTAAATTAAGGTTGTATTTTTATACTCTTTTGACAAGAGTTACAGGAATCATATGCCTTTCCCATCAGGATAGATATGGAAGTTTGGGATATTTGTTTTCTCAAACATTTAGAAAAAAGTTAGTGAGAAACAAAATACAACAAAACAAAATGGTAAAATCTGTACTATTTTTTCTTTTTCTTTTTTTATCAGGAAGTATTAAATTATAGCACCTTTGCTCCAATAAGACTGGTGAGCTTTTTTCTCGGCCTTTATAAAAATATTCAGCATAATGATAAGCTATTGCTTGTTAATGATAAGCTACTCCCAGTTCTTCCAGCATTGTGGGTAGTTCTGACTTGTTTTTATAATAGAGAGGAAAAGAGTGAAAAAGATGAGGGTCGGATGCACTGCACCTTTTTAATTTATTTTTCCTTCTATAGTGCTAGTGTGAAAGAGAGAGTAAAAGTAAGGGCTGCAATTGTTTACCTCTTTGTTTTAAAATTCTTATGAGTTAAATTGAAAAGTGTCAATTAAACTTTTAGGAAAAATCTTGATTGTCATTCAGAGGGTTTTGATTTTAATTTCATGGTGGTTCTTGTGTAATGGAAATCTACTGAAAATATGTTATTGGAATAAAATGTATAGAAGTGCCTGTGCTCTTCTTATGCAGATTGGCAACAGGTTTTGCAACAATAATGGCTCTTCTTGAAGTTTGCTTATTTACAGACCTGACAGTCAAAGCAATTATAGGCAGCAGAATATACTTTATTAACTTATGATGTAAACAGGGATGCATATATCTTCCATTTTTCATAAACCAGGAAGCATTGGACAGACATGCTGTGCAAGGCTTTTCTGTTTTGATTGACTTTCTTACAGTGTGTTATAAATATAGATTCAGTATTTGGCTGAAAGCCATGTATGTACATTCCTCAGAATGAATGTATCTTTTGTTGCTTAATACATCTTCCATTAAGTATATTAAAATTAATATTATTTGTTTGTGAACCGCAAGCTATTTCTTATTGGCTAAAAAGCCCAATAAATGTGTTTATATTATATCTGCTCTATTCTTTCTAAAATTCTTTTATTTACAATCTTGGAAATCTAGTTATAAAGGTAAATTACTAATAGTAAATGATGCACACATATTTGGGGGGACTTAAAATAGGGCAAGGAGAAGTGTTGCATGCATCCCTTTTTTCACCCTTCTACCTTGATATGTAGGTAGTTGAAGTTAGTAGAAAAGTACTTTATTTGAACCCAAAGTGGGTTGTCTTTCACCTATTTTATTGGCTGATATACATAAGAAAAGCTAATTATATTTGGTAGTTGTGGAACCATTCTTTCCAGTCATTATTTCCTGATCCAATTTGTCCTGAGACTTAAAACATGATGTACAGTGCCTAAACTGTACATCACAGCCATGCCATGTCCCCGCACGTGGGATGATCTTGCTTCAGATGTCAGATTTAGGTGTCTTTGTATTTAACCTTCACCATTCTTTCTTGCTTTGTTAGTTTTCTTTTTGTTGCAAGGTTCATTTTTGTAAGATATGCGAGTTTATAAAATGACTTTAAAAGAATATCTCATTTACAGCATTGTTTAATAAGGCATATTAATATTATTTATGTGGCTATAACATCCATTGTCTTCTTACTCCATGGAAGGACTGACTAAATTTCAACTTTTGAAAGTAAATGTTGAATAGTTTGGCTATTCAATAAATCAAAATTCTTTGCCAAAATTTCTATGGTAATACTATATCACCTTTGTTTCACATCTACTTGATACTTAAGTACAGTGTTAAAGAAAGCTTATGAACCTAGGGGAAGGAATTCAAAAGATAAGAAACAGCACATTACACAGAAATAAAGAAATAATCCTGGAATTGTATTCTGACTTGGATATAACATACTCTGTCGATAGGATGATACTTTAAACATTAGGGTCCTGTCAGCTACACTTCTAAATGTTGTGCAGAAACAGATCATTGCACAGGAAAGGTTCCAGCAAGTGTAGCATAAATTGGCGCCATTTTACGGGTCATTTGCTGTCAATGATAGCCCTTCAGCTGAGCTTCATCTTCTCATTCTATATTTAGAGCAGTCTGGTTAATAAAAGACATTATTAAGACATCGGTGTACTTTAATTAGGAGAGGGAAACAGCTAATTCAAAATTAAACAAAAGATAAGAATTAATTAATGGACAATTAGAATATTTCTGTAAGAACATTGATTCATTGATTTTGAGGTCGTTGTTCTTCAGCTATCATATGCATCTAGGTTATCTGAACTTCTTTTTACATAAAACCGGACAGAGCAGTTTGGTGCTGTATGGGAGGTATCGGCATGTCTTCTGATATATTTTTTGCCTGCATCTTGAACATGGTTTATATTAGTGGGGAGCTATTTTGTGTTTCTTTTCTTCTTCTACCTCTTCACCAATCTTACAGGCCATAAAATATTATTTATGTTATAGCAGCAGTTCTCAATTGAGATCTGCAGAGTACTTGTGTTGCTCTTACACCATTTTTCTTCAATTTGTGAGCGTCACTACAAGCAACTGCATCTTTTATGAAGAAAAATGTAGGCTAAGGAGGACAATGTGTGGCTAATAACTTATAAAGTCAAATCAGAGACAGGATGAGACAGCTGGATAGAGTAGGGATAAGGTACTACCAAAGCCAACAGCATCTTAGAGTAGAAACTCCAGAGCCGTAAGGCTTCCAATTGTATAAGGCTGCTACTGCTAGGCAAGAAAGGCCTGCAATAAAAATTGGAAAAAATTGGTGTTACTGATAATGGCATGTTACAAGTCTGCCAACTCTTAAGGCTCTGTAAGAGTCTTTAGTAGGTAGGAAATGCAAGAAGCATTGTGTCTGGAGTTTTAGCAGGGAAAATGACAGGACAGGGTTTTTTTCAGAGATGATGAAAGTGGTAGCAGAGCTTAAGAAGCATTTTTGCCTTTATATTTAAGAAAGATGCCTTCCATTTCTTCTGGACTAGTTAATTCTACAGAGTTCAGGTAATTGTCTTGTTTTACAGTCAGATTTCTCTGTATAGGCAAAGCACTCCAGGAGCTGTCACATTTTAGGCAGCAAATACAGCCTCTCATGTCTGTTCTCTTTGTAGCTTTGAGTGATGATTGCTTCTTGTGGGAAGGCAGTGGGAGCTTCTTGCTCTTAAGACAGAGATAAAAGTAATGAAATTGACAATATAATACAAAGAAAACATCAGATACTACTGAACTGAATTTTTTTTAGGCTAACTGATAAATAGTATGAACCTGTGTCATTTAACACACTAAAAATTATCCTTAATGTATTCACATTTGAGAAGAGTTTACTTTCTCTAAAGGACATGACCTTTTTGGTGGGTTTCTTAAATGAAAGCTGTAAATTTTGTAAATACGAAGAATTCTTAATTATATTCTTATTTAAAATTAATTAAAAATAATGAAGAGCAGTAACTAAAGAACTAATCTGCACCTTAGTTTTGGAAATCAAGTGTGAGAATTTATTGCATGTCTGTTACAAAGCAGTGTGATTAAGTACAGGGGCAACATGTTTGCAGGTGAACACACTCTACTTTCAGCGTGGTGGTCATGCCGTGGATAGAGCAGTAGCCCTATACTCAGGTTGTCTGGGTGTTGGGCTGTTAAGCACTTCTGTAGAATAGAGAATGGCAGTTAGTCTTGTTTCTGGCTTCTTCCATCAGTAAGTATCCCTTCTTACTCACAATGTTTGTTGAATGAGAGAATACAGACATTGAATTAGAAAGGTGACTTGAAAATAAATATTTTGATTACTGTTAAAGCTTTTAAAAAGTTTGTATTTTCCCTAAATAGTTTTTTTAAGTAATTTACTTTACTTACTTTGACCAGGGCAAGTTGTTGCTTTTGGAAATGGAAAAGATTTAACTTTGCCTACCTGCTTAACAATGGACATACGCGTGTATAAAGCCTATAGTTAGCTCTGTGAGCTCACCCATAAACAATTAAAGTGCACTTGTGAACCCATCTTCTCTGTGTTAATGTAAAAGCATCCCTTCATTCAAGTCAACTCAGACACTGCATATCTTGCCAGCCTCCCCTGTCTGCTGTGGTGAGGGGGAAAAAAAATCCTTTCATAAAATCAGATGCAAGGTTGTACTGCATTAAGTTGTTACTTTAAGGTTAATTTGTCAGTAGCCTTTCAGACACCACAGCAAAGAAAATATTGGAATAATGACCATTCCCAGTCTCTCTCAGAGGATTTTTACACTACACTTTTCTGTGCAAGTCTGTCAACAGTTGGTCTAAAACGCATTGTAGAAGGAAAGCAGAGAAGCATTATTCTTCTATTTTTTTTGTGTTATGTATGTCAAATCAGTTATTTTATCTCATTTTGTGATGTCATACAATCAGGAGGAGATTGGTTTGTATTTAAGTTAGAGTTAATTATTGTAGAACTGTATTGGCAGTGGTTTTCATCTTTAAGCATGTAAATGTATAATATTTTAGGAAATAGAATTGTTTTTCTTCCATCTTAAACTATTTTGTTTTTTAAACTGTGAATTTTATTGTAGCACTTTCTGAATTCTGAACTGTTGTACTGTATCTGTAATTTTGTTTAAGCATCTTTTTTTTAATATTTTTGTTTGAGTTTTTAAAATTTTAAAAATGGCCATTTGAAAAAAAACATACTGTGTGATACACCCATGGGAATAAATGTTTTCTGGTTTTAAGGTGCTTGTGTGCTTCATGTTCTGTTAACAGTTAGGTTTCTTTACCTAAGGAGAACAACATTATGGTGTTACGGTGTTACAGGTTTCTGTAACATGAAATCCAGCTATAATGAACTAACATTTAAATAAATATATGTTAATTATTATACATTAATTTATTATCAGGAATTATGGTGACAAATGTTATTCCTTCTGAAGTAGAAGTGTACGTGATTGTCCCTATTTGATAGAATTTGTGTCTCCAATCTATCTTACATCAGTTCCTAAGCAGTTAAATGCAATTTCCTAAATGGAATACTGTATTTGTGTGGTCAGTGTATTGTGATCTGTTCATCCATTTGTATGCTTTCAGCATTAGTGTAGAGGCAGTGTAATTGGGCCAGCTTACAAGACTGTGGAAATTTTGACAGTGAGAGTTGGGAAAATAAAACTAACAGCATTCAGGAGAGGAATCCAGTAAAATTCAGCAAATTGCTGTAATACACCTCAGACTGTTACTGGAAATTTTCAAAAGCTTTCAAACCTGTTGGAGTCCTACTGTGTCTTTGCTAATTATATTTATAAGATGCATCCCCACTTAAAGCTGTTTGAAATGCATTATTCAGTTTTGTGTGTATAGAACAGAGAAAATACTGATCTTACTGTATTTTGAGCTGATGATTTTTGGCAAATCCCTTTTTTTTGGGTTTGCCATTTTGGCATGCTATTGATTGGATTGCTGGCTTTTCTAAATCCTCATGTAGCAAGTACCTCTGTCCCATTTGATGTTCAAGAAGCCACAACTGCCTAACATTAATTACATCACAAATCCTTCTTCTGGAATCTGTCTTCTAGGTGTCTCCCATGCACAACCTCCTGGTGTCTTAAGTTCAATTAGAGTTTGCTTTAGCATGAAGAATAGGTATAAATGTATTCATAATTGCAACCTGGGATTTTTGGCCACTAAACAGTACACTGAAGTTGAAAAATTATACAGATAGAGAGCTGTATATTTACATACACTGTAAGATGTAAATTCCAGTCCTGTACTGTGAAAATCAGTGGAAAAGTGGATTTAGAGCTGCAGATTTAAAAAAAAAAAAAAAAAAAAAAAAAAGTTTGCTAAAATACTAAAGACAACAAATCTATGATAATTAGGATTAGATATCCACCTTTCATTAATTCAGCTGGAGACTATTCAGCAGATTTTTTTCAATGCTAAATACTAAACTTTTTTTCAGCTGGTAAGGCATATGTTTGTGGAAACCACATGTGAAACACTGTATCTTCTTTTTCTCCTTCAGAGAAAGTCTGTGGTTACATTTGCATAAGTTATTTCCTTCTCATACCAGTTGGTCTGTAGCAATAGTGAAGGCACTTTATTTCAGACATACTGTGCTAGAGCAACATAACTATATCTTTCTCTCGTCACAATAAGACTCATCAGACATAATTTAATTGCCCTATTGTTTACTAATTTTATTCTGAAATGTTTTATTTAACTTTCAAATTTGATAGAGCAAACATTGAGACCTCTGCAAAATAGAAGACTATGTTAGATAACACTTCCTAATTTTCCTACTGTAATGGTGGACATTTATCAGTTTAAAGCTAAGAGAATATTCAGTCATGTAGTTGTGAAGATAAGGAAGCCATAATTTTTGGTTTGAAATTGTGATGTAAACCTCACGATTAATTTCATAAAGTATTACTGTATAATATATTCCTTTGAGTAACTCTTCCCTCATGTATACCTGCACATTTTCATTACTGATTTCACCTAGCTTAACTTTGTATTGTTGGGAAATTGAAAATAAAGCTCTTCAGTAAACTTTAAGATTGCTGAAATGGGGGGGAAAGTCTGCCGTTTTGAGTGGATCCTGACAGACTTAAAAAAACCAAAACCAACCAGCCAAAAATCTGCCTTAGCTTTCAGGTGCAATCCACTGCACAGCCCAGTGATATTTGTAGTTGCAAATGGATCCTTAGTGACTATGAAAGGAGTTTCAGCTGTAGTGTCCTTGCAGTTGCTAGAATAGCATTCCTCTTCCCTCCATTTCAAATTAATCATTCATAACCTGCCAGTATTATCACTTTAGGAGAATGTGATCTTAAGATGCTGCTACTGTAGGCTAAAGAACATTAAGAAAAAAATAAGACATCCGGAGAAACTGACCGTTCCAAACTTTGGCCTTAACATCTGCCTTTTATTACTGAATTTTTGTAACTCCTATAATCTTTTATATGAATCCCACATACTGTGTAGAAAATCAGACAGAGAAACATTTCCACTATGTAAAGCTGCAAAAGCTTGTTCTGCTGAATTCAGCAGTAATCACTAGGAGTCAAGTGGAATCTACTTTAGTGAAAACGTCATCCCTGATCTATTTTTTTCCTCTGTGAAATATAAAACATCAAGAAGAGAAGGCATTCAGCAGTAATTACTGTATAATGACATTCACTGTTGTTAATCCAACATTTTACTACAAGCATATCCTACATCAGACCACACTAACCAGTAGTATAGAGATACAGTACATATAGATAGACTTGGATATAGAAAGAGTACTCTTTCCTAATGGAAAATGTTGACTCCTTTTTACTTTAAATGTGTACCTAATAGAATTTTCATTGTTGTGAAGAGAATAAAAAAGGAACAGGAAAATAGGAAGGCAACTAGGTTTGTCTTCACTGAGTTCAATGTTCTGTCATTTGAACTGGTAAATACACTTATATTTATGTGCACATATCTATCGTGCACATATCTATCTTTGTCTACCAATAATAAAGGTGAAATATTGGAATTATGAAAGATATAGCAACTGTGAGCTCCAGTTAGTAAAGAAAATGAGATTTAGTAGAAGTTACTAAAAGATCAGTCCCCAAGTTCTTAAGTTGCTAAATGTAAGTGAAGATGATCTTCCTAACACATGTTGCAAGTCAGAAATACGAATTCAGTTTTCAATTGTTCTTGTTTTTTTGTTGTTACAACAAGGAAAAGGCGTATTGTTTGAAAGGTATGTTCAAATCTTCTATTTGTTGCCAACGCAGTAAAGTAAAAAAATTTCTCTTGTTCTTCAGGAAACATGTTGCTAATGAAGAACACTGTAGATTGTTATGAGTCTTAGCTACCTAAGAAACCTACTGGAAACAGCACAGTTGGAAGGGAATTGAACTTGTAGAAGTTGGCTGTACTGCATTTATGACAGCAGACTTGTCTATTACTGAAGACACTGGAGTGCAGAGGATGCCCAAGAAAGGCAGGCTTATCAGTGAAGACCATCTGCTCAAAGCATAGTGATGAATTCCCATATACATAAAATATCTGAATTTGAAAGTGATACTAGAGGAACAAAAATTGCTTTTTAATTTTGGGCTTCTGCAGCAATACCTATTTTTGCCAGTAGACAGGGGAAGGGGTGGGGATGGGAGGGTGGATAGAGGAGACAGGGCAGGGAGGATGTGGTTTGTGCGTATGTGTAAGCTTCATGCCTGCTAACGTGGTATTGCACTGCCAAGTAATTTCCTGAGATACTGGAGAATATATTATTTGTGTTGTGCCAGAAAAGAATACTTACTGTGTAACTGAGGCTGTTAATCTTCCAAGTGATTTGTGGCTATCTTGCCGCGCATGCACCCATATACACATTATGGTGGGCCGACCACAGCTGACTGCCAGATGCCCAACCACCTTCTCTTCACTGCCCCTCCTCAACAGGACAGATGGAGAAAATAAGACAGAAAAGGCAGGGAGATCACTTAACAATTAGACTCTCAGGCAAAATAGACTCAATTTGGGGAAAATTAATTTTGTTCATTACCAGTTATAAATATAGTAGGATGGAGATAAGCAAAGACAAAGCTAAAATCACCTTCCTCCCAGTCCCATTTCTTCCCAGGCTCAACTTGTTCATGACTTTCCTGCCTCTCCCTTCCCCCCAGAACACCCTGTAGATAGAGCAATGTTTGTGGTTTGTCTATTGGGATTAGGTTGCCTCCAAACTTCCTTCTGATTTCAGAATAGACTGTCTGGCTTTGCTTGATGTGTTTTATTACTGTGCTGGTCACTCTCAGCCTCTACCGTTTGCAGCAAGTACACATATTAGTCATATCGTGTGTAGAATGAATGATGCATATTTTCTCTTCTGTTTCCAGTGCCTTTCTTGTTTTTAAATTACCTTTGCTATTTATCACACTGGGAGATTTTCCAGTGGCTGTTAAGTGAATGATTTATTAAACTTTTCAGGTCTGTTATTGACGAACAAATTGTCACATAAATTCAATTATTTCTACTGCCAAGTTTTCAACACAGTTGTTTCAGTGATATTGTGAAATAGCCATCTAAAAATCCATCATGTTCCATTTACTGCCCAAAGCAGCAACATAAAATGGAAATCATTCTATCATCTCTGTAATAGAGATAGTTACATGTGGCCTAGGTTTATTCGAAGTGATAATAAAACTTAGAATTTGCCTACTAGTTTAGAGAAAATCACAATGTAATCTTTAAATATTTTTTCACTCATGTAATATAAAGCATTCATGGCATAAAGGGTGTTTGTTCCTTGAGCCGTTTCACTGTGAAAACTTTAATGTGTTCATTTATCAAATGGCAAAGGTATTTTTGTTGCTTGATGAGCAACGCTTCTTTTCAGGCTAAGTGGTGGTGCTTTGATGTTAATTTAGTGTTGGTAAGTCCAGCATAGCAATCTTTTCTCAATCAGAATTAGGATGTAAAAAGTAAAATTTTCATAGATAAAGTAAAATTTTACAAGCGTATATATGACTGTGTAAAATAAGATTAGTATTGCACTTCAAAATATTCAGAACTATGTTCTTAAGAAGTTCATACTGAATTTTACTGAGTTGGAAATTTATGCTTTAGACTTTAGCTGCTACTAGTATTAAAAAAAACCAAACAGATGGAGTTATTCATTGACTGTAGATACTATATTCAAAGGTATGTTGCACATTTTAAAAAGTGGCACTGTGAAGACTGACCATACCAGTCTAATTTGTTCCCCTCGTTCATGGGCATTATGATGCAATTTTCAGGTTTATATCCATGTGCTTGTTTGCCTGCATATGGGAAAAAAACTGCTTAGGAAATAAATAGATGGAGCTCTTGCCAGTGGAACAAAGTATAGTGCATAATGAGTGACGTAAGCGATTGCAAGCATGAAATAGGCTTATACCCAAAATTAATGTAAAACTTAGTAATTTCTCTGCCATAGTTCTTCCTTTTATGAAAGATACATTTATCAACTTATTCTCATAAGTCATATTGAAAAATGGCAAATTTCCCCATTGTACTTGCTGGGAATAATGTGGTGTAAGTTAAAAATATGTCTGGAAAAAAGTAATTTTAGTGTTGAACCAAATGAATATATATGATTATAAATATCAAGATTGCATTTCCATGTTAATAAACAATAATAATTTCTATCCTCTGGCTCTTACCACTCTCAACTGAGAGTGACATCTCAGTCAGCCTGAATCCCTCCAAAAATGGTGTTGCCTTGCCAAGGAGCCAAATTCCTGATATCTTCAGATTTAGCTGTCAGTCTTACTATAAAGCGTTTGTAGTTGGTGTTTTATCAGAGTTAGTGAGTTTCTAACATGGCCAGGATGAGAATGTTGTTGGGGTTTTTTGGGGTGGTTTGTTTTTTTTTTTGTTTGTTGTTGTTGTTTTGTGGGTTTTTAGTTGGGGTTAGGAGGGCAAGTGACGGTTTGTACAGGGGAGTGCTGTTTTTTAGGGGTTGAAGTTTGGGTTTTCTTCCTGGAAAAATTTCTTATTCTGTTTAATTATGCAGGCATTGTTTATTTTATCTTGCCTTGCCTTCTCCAATTCCAGCTTGTTTTGATATGTAATTATTCTGAGCTTTCTGTTTTTTAGAAATAGTGATAGTTTATTATAAGAGAAAAATTATCAGTCTTCCAAAGAGAGAGGTTCAAGAGAACATGGGACTGAATTTTACTTTAGCTGTCCTGTAATGATATCTTGATCATGACGTATGAGATAGTTGTATCAGCAGTTGATACTGTGAAACTATTTACGGTCCATGTCTTTGTACTAGATGAGAATATTGTCTTCTATTGTTTGAAAAGAGCAAACTTTTTTTTTTAATTAATGAGAAGTTGTATAATGTTATTCTGCTAAAGGTATTTGAGTTTCGCATTCCAGAAGTCATTCCTACAGATCTGGCATTTATGTGCTGCTGTAAGTGCCTTATAACAAATAGGTGAGTTTTGTACATGTTAGTTCCCAACCCTCTTTATTAAGATATTTGTAGTCTTGTGAGTGGGCAAAATGTAGTCATCTGATTCATAACTAAATCCTGTCTTTTTTCTCCACCCTTTCCTATCTAGAGCTAGTTTTCTTGCATTTCACTCTTCGATGGTTAGGCTGGAATGTTGTGCTAATATGTTTATGCTAGGCTGACACTTTACTGAATTTTCTATATCCTATAGTGTAATGATAGTAATATTTAAGAGTTGAGATGCAGTAGGGAAATACACGAAATGGGAAGAAGAACTACGTGTAGTAGGCATAAGGAAAATAATAGCTGTCATTAGGCTAAAAGATATTATTTGTAGATTGGTTTGAGATCCTCAAATAGAATTAGCAGCTTATATACAAGTAATGTGAAAAGTGGTGTCTGATTTAGTTCTAATTAATCTAGTAAGATTGTTGGTCATTGCTGTCCCTGGTGTCAGTAATGATCAGTGTCCTGCTAAAGTAATGTGATACTTCTCATAAGCATATCATGAGAATACTTAAGTGCAAATATTCTAAATAAACTACACTTTGGAAATTCTGGGTACAGATACCTTTTGTACTTGGAACTAGGTCATAGAGACCAAGAAGAAAATAGTGCTTTATCAGTTGAAGAAAACTTGGATTCTTGGTCTAGGAATTACAGAAACATGCTCTTACTCCTTCTAACAAGACAAAGCAGTATTTGCAGTTTTCACATTCAGTTGCTAACACCTTCATGTGAAAAGAAGTAGAGCTCATCCCAAGCTGATAACAAGCAGAGTTCATGCCAAGCCCTAGCTTGGGTTGTAGATATGTTATGAAAGTAAACCTCCTTGTAGTGCAGTTCTTGTTAACTTGAATTTCCATTGACAGTGTTTTCACTTCTATTTAGATACTTACTTGTTGCCACTTTGAAAATGATCATTTAGTTGTCTAACTATCTTTAATCCTTGTTAAATAAAGCCTGTAGATTATCTGTATGAAATAGACATTTGTATGGGATAATTCCTTATTTCCATTCTGTGAAAGGCAGGGATACAATGTAATGTTGTAAGAATGGTGTGGTATATCCTATTTTGTTACATTGCAAATGAAACTGTCCTATGAGGTGAAGAGTAGTATTTATGTTACCATATATACCACGACAAGCTACGTACTGAGAATAATGAAAGTTCTTGAATGATGAGACCATAATAAAATTGCTTTATAATTTTGCTTTAAAATATTTATATAATTAAGGAGTGAAATTAACTAGAAGAATGTTATGTGAAATTAGAAATTCACATGGATTATCAATTGTAGCCAAAGCAAATTCCTATCATAACCAGATAATAATCACATATCTTAAAAGATCTAGATAACTTGGCCAGATAATTATCTTGGAACAGATGACCTTCACAATTCTGTCCTTGGGATTATGTATCTTTCTCAGGATTTTGCGTCGCTTTCTGTGTATAGTAACAGACTTTGTCTGCAATCATCTTCTTTCTGCTTCAGTTTCTTTCTCTCCTCATATTTCTGTTTCTGCTCCAATTGTTTCCCCTGTTAATTGGTTGTTTTTTTCTCACTGCCGTGCCAAGCTCTGGTGAATACACCCTTCATAACAGGAGATGCTGGTCTTGACCAGCTAATATTTTTTTACATTTATCCAAATTCTTGATTTGTAAACTTCTTTTCCCAGAATTCTTGAAACTCAAATAGCCTAATTCTCTTTCTGCTTTCTATTGATCTTGTGGAATTAATCACAAAGCCTGTTTTATATAGTATTCTGTTTCTTAATTATCTCTTTTCAGTTACTTCCCTGTGGACTATTTCCTTTGCTCCCTCATCTTCCAATACTGGAGTTAATACCACATTTTACTATTTACCTTACTATAGCAATTATGTTATTCATTCTGCTATATGCCATGGGTTATGTCATCTTGAACATTACATCAGTAAGTATTAAATGGAGACAGGGAATGATTAGAGCCAGGACTGAAAATTCAGCATTTATCCAGTATCTGATATCTTATTCTACTTTACTCACAAGAACCTTCCCATAAAACTTTCAAACTTGCAATACGTTTTCTAATTATATATTAATACATTTCAAACTGGTTTACTGGAAATGTGAGGAATCTAC
>WTSP01020509.1:0-22551 GCA_025331215.1 Actenoides lindsayi
CAGTGGTACATCCAGAGCAAGGCTTTCACTTGCAATCACAGATGTATCAGCAACAATAAAAGTTGTCAGGTGGCCCCAAAAATGCATCAACTTCTTGATCAAAGAACATGAAGAAAAACAGCAAGAGGCAAGTGTCATCATCAAGTTCATTATTGTACTGCAAGTGTTGTGCTTTCAGTTTTGCCAACTACTGATATGAGGAAGTCAAACTTCTCATGTCATCAATAGTCACAGCTGTGTGACTAAGGTTTTAGCAGTTACAAGGTTCTGACACTCGCTGCTGCCCCTGTAGGCTGCCAATGCCTGAGATAATAGTTGGTAGCCGCTTAGATATTTTTTCGGTCTTTACTCGAAGGGTTGAGACAACCATAATGTATACAATTCATACTTCGATGTCATATCTCATCCTTATTTTACATCTGCTCAGTACCCCAAATGATGAGTAAAATCAGTCATCATCATTGCAGAAGGCACTGGTTTCACTGTTATTTCGCCAATGCATCCAAAAATTGGAACACAAACGCAGAGAAAATCCCTGGATTTAAATAAAATGGCTTTGTCAAAATATAAAAACCACACATTATCTAATGCACATTCATGTGTACAGCATAATTTTTTACTTCTTTATTTTTTTTTATGAATGTCTTTTGACAGATAAATAGGACCTAAGTGCTCTCAGGCAAAAATGCATTATTTTTAGAAGACTGAATGTTATTATTAAAGTCATAATTACCACCACTTAGCCACCTCTGAAGTCACTTAATTCTTGTATTTAATGATATCAACAGAGCTTATCTGAAATACTCTAGAACATGCCATGTTAGGTATTATAATCAGGTGAAATTTTTGCCACTAACTCATCATCTGTGTTGATTAGCAGTCCATTCTGCAGGCACAAAGATAAACTTTCCAGAGTATCAGAGCCTTTTGTAAAGCTTTATTCACATAAATTTACACTCACACACATTTTAATTCTGGTTAGTACTTGGGGTTACATCAAGCTGAAATAAGAAAAAATGAAAAAATAACCCAAATGTCAGACTCAATAGTTCTGTTGGGAGTCCATTTAATGGGCAACAATGTGCACAGTATGGAGTAACTTCAAACCTCAGCTGTAGGTGATACTGTATTTTCTAAGGGCAGTTTTCTATTTTGGAACACTCTCTCACACTATTTTGTGCTAAATTTGTGGTCATCGGTTAATTCACAATGCTAATGATGTTTACAGAGTTATTTAGTTTGTTGTTTTGTTAGGTTGCTTTTTTTTTTCCCCAATGACTTTATCAGTAATGGAAATGATAAAAGATCATGTAGCATATGGAAACAGACAATGTGGTACACCATTGAGTATCAAAAAAAGGAAATGTTCTATAAAATGTTTCAGGCTTTAGATCACTTTCCTCTGAAACAAACAGATTCCAAACAAACAACCCCAATCAGAGTGTCCTCAAGCTTCTTCTGAAAGAGGAAAGACAGAAAATGCATATTCCCAAACAGCAAGGAAGGGATAGACTAGCTTCCTGCCGAAAGCAGATCCATGGTTTGGCCAGTTTGAATGTATTCAAGGATGGACATTCCATAACCTTTTTTTAGGGTTTCAGGGTCTGACCACCATTGCAGTGGACCTTTTTTCTTCATATCATGTTGAAATTTCCAGTGTCTCCAGGTTGTGCCCATTGCCCTTATCCCATCACAGGGCACCCTGGGTGCTTTCCTGTTTTGGAACAATTTTTTCTCATTCTGTTCTGTTGGAGGTATTTCAAGAAGCATTAAAAATATGACACTATGCAGTACGTCTTGAACATAAACCACCATGATCCCGTGTCCTGAGTGAGTCACCCCAGGGGATGTTCATACAATCTCTCTGCTGCTTTCTGGTCCATCAAATAAATAGTTACCTGGACCAAATGGAATGGTCCCAGCAGTGGATTCGTAAAGAGATTGTGCAACATATTGGTAAAAATTGGTTAGAATCAAATTGGTATTCTGTGAATGGTATTGTAGAGTGTTAATGGACATTTTTACTGACTAGGAAGTATATTCTTAGCTTTTGACGTCCATTTTATTACCTAGGTATGTATTCAAAACCATCAGGAAACAATCACCAGTATCACTGGTATGGAAAATGTTTTTGTACACAGAGATGGCTGTGACATGTTTATTCATCGCTGTTCATTTTCGCTGGTATGCTTACAACAACTATAGCAACTTGATACTTCCTGTCTAGCTCTTTTTCATACACTGCACTAAAACTCTAATCAACAAATAAGCATCTTGAAGAGAATTATCTTTGCTTGTGTCTACTAACATTTGATTAGTTTACTTAACCTGATAATGACAACCAAAAATCTTCTGAAATGCAAACACAGGGAACAAAAACTCAGTTCTCCCCTTCTCCTTGATCTGTGTTTCCCACTCCCTCAATTACTGAGCATCCAACAGACCTTTCAGGTGTGGTGACTGTCCTGAGTGCAAGGTGGTGGCAGTGAGATGTGAAGGGCATGTAGAAAGTGGGGTCCTCTGAGCCAGCCCACAACACTGGCAGTTTCTGCTTTTCTCTGACCAATCAGCTCTAGACCTACTTATTTGCTTTCCACCCTGGGCATCACTCAGTGACCTTGGTCCCCTCCACAGTGCCAGATGCAGAAGGCATCATTCATTTGACTGTGATGCATTTGGGGGCCTGGAACCTGTTGGTGGGGATGGGGAAAATAGGCAACTGCACGTAAGAAGTTGGTCAGCATAGCTTTAGGCAGGGTGAGGAGAACTTTCTTCTTGATATTAAAAGATGCACAGAGTTCTGCAGAATTAGGTGAAGTGCAGTAAGTCTATTTTTTTCTTAGCATTCAGCCTTCTCCTGTACACAGGTTTTGTGAAAGAAACCAAGGATTTTTAGATATCTTTAGCATTTCATAGGTAGTTAAGTCCTACTACAGTGATACCAGCAGATTCCAGACAACCTCTTAAGAAACAGCTTCTGGGGGGTTTACTAGGCAACCACAAAATATTATTGTCACCTTTAAAAATTTACAGTCTCCCTGCGTGTGTTTTCTTTTTTAACATAAGATGTGAAAGAAGCATAGCTTCAGATATATGACTCATGCTAACAAAACAAATAGAGGCAATTCAAGTTAAAGTGACCAGAAAGATTATGCTGGTAACTAATTTTTAATCTCTTTAGCTCACTGGCCTTTGTCTTTAATTATGTGCTTTAGTTCAGCTGCCAGTGTTAAGTCAGACATGAAGTCTTTCTCTCTAATTTATCTTAAAGACTCATTTGCCTATAAAGGGAGTTTATGCTAATAACAATAAGATAAAATATATTCACTGACTGTAGTAATAAGTATTTTAAAAATATGTATGTCTTCACTTTCAAATAAAAGAAACCCTGAAATTATTTCAACAAGCTTAAATTAAATCCTTCAGGATGCTTAGTTCTACTAGCACTTTCAGCTCCAATATAAGCACTTCTATGAAGTCAATAGGTGGGACAGACTGCAGGGAAGGTCTAGAAAAAGGGCTCCAGGTACTCCTCAAAGTACTTGACTTCCATTCCTCCCATCTTCACAGGGGGAGACCTTGCTATGCAGCATTCCTAGTACATTCATAGCACAAGAGAAGGAGCAAGCTGGAGGCAAAGTGGACATGCAAAGTGGACATGCAAGCTGTTCAGTGCATGGTGGTGTGTTCAAAAGCGGCTACCCAAATAGCTGCCAGAGGGTGATGTCTGCAAGAGTTTTGGCCAAAAGGCATGCAAAGCCCCCAAGCGGGCATGTAGGTGATGGCAAGGAGCAGCCTTGGCAGAGCAGCCTTGGCCTCTGGAAATGCAGAGCAATTTTTGAGTCTTCTGTCCAGGACTCAGCCCCTTAGCAGTCATGGGTTTACCTGTACATTTCATGTCTCTGACTCTGTCGCTGTGTACCAGATTTACACTGCTGTATTTCTGAGGGTATATTAAACTGACTTAATCCCATTCTTAGTTTATCCCGTTCTTAGCTCTCCTGTTGATTTGCCCAAACTTGCTTTTCAGGCTTTAGATAGCATATGAGTGAGTGCAAGTGCCTCCTGACCTTTGGAGGGGAGACTGTTGGTATTGCACAATGCATGCTCCAGCTAGTGAATAGGACTTTATGTGAAGATCTGGACTTTGCTCATGTTCTTTAACATATGAAACAGATTTGTACTGTGCAGTATCATTGCTGCTATCAAGTTTTCTATGTGCCCTTGCCCACCATCACACTACCAGGTAATTTTTATGCTTCGAGTTTTACAATGCACTTTCAGTGATATTAACAAAATGTTCCTTTAATTACCAGCTCCATAAAAAAAAGTGGTTTGTATATAGCTCATGGATTGCTGGTATCATTTGAGATTAGATCAAAGCTTGTGTAAGAGATAACAGCAATCTGAACATGAGATTACGCTCACAGAACAAGTATTGGTTATAGATCACAAACCTTGGCTGCAGTTTGAACAGGATTTTAGAAGTAGAGCAGACATTATAGGAACATGGGGAGATCAGTGGAGATCATTAGTGAAGACAGTTACATACCAAAGAAGTGCAATAAGATTTGATCTGAGAGTAAGAAAAAGCCTGGTGGAAATGCCAGCCAGAATAAAGAATCTATTTAGAGCCATTGAACTCCAGCCTTTGATGCAACAGCAAAAAAATCAAAAACCATTCCTAAAAGTAGGTCAGTGAAATTTGTCATGCCCTTTCACTGTGTATCAGGTGAAACAATGTTGGTAACCTACAGAATGGATCCAAAGGGAAATGAAATCTGTTCTCCTCTGCAAATCCTGTGCATGATGCAGTCATCTGAAGCCATGCAGGCAGCTTCATCTCTCTTCTGGATTAATGACTGAATTTCACATAATACGTAAAACCCTCAGAAATCCTCCCAAGAAGGAAATTTACCACAGGGGTTTGGGAGCTGAACAACTCTCATTCCCTGTGCAGTGCACCATCACTTTGCAATAGGACCCAGCCCTAAATATCAGAAGGTAGAAATCAGTCACACAGGCACATTTCCCTTGGGAGCTGAATTGAGAAGGATAGAATATCTCATATCCAAGGTGCCATTTCTTCTTTTCTTGAAAGCCCTCAAATGGAGGTTACCCTACAGATTCAGCACGCTTTCTAATGTGACCCAAGGAATCACATTCTTGTATAGAGCAAATAATTTTAATTGCCTGCTTTCCTTTTTGCAAACCCAAATAGAGAATCTGAGATCCTAACGTCATGCTTGTTCCTAAGACTGACTTAGAGAGATGTGCATCCTTTTTCCTCATGCAATGACTCAAATTTAGGTAAAAAATTATTAAAATTGGTCAAAGCAATTAATTAGCAGATTTTGTAGGTAAGAAATGTGAAAAAATAATTTAAAGTTAAAATAATGAAAATTTATAGTAATTTTTATTGGTCTCTTATGTAACCATATTACCTCAGCAATATTTTTCATATATTTATCATAGTCACTATTGCTTATCTAGTGATAGCAAAACATGCTCTAGAGTGCTATTGATTACTTCTGCTTCATGCAATTTAGTAACATATTAAACTTTTTGACTGGTTCAAAGAAAAAATATCTTAATCTGGCTCCAGATTAGAAAAAAAAAACCCAACACCAAACTAGAATTAATCTATGATCAAGCTAAGTCTGTCAGCAGGCTTCCAGTAAAAGAAAAAAAAAAAAGCCTGACTGTACCCTGTGATAATATCCATCAACATCACCTTACAGAGTTTCTCAGAACTCTGTTTAGCAGTATTCACCGCCAGCTTCAAAAAGATAGTCCTAGAAGACAAATGGAAGTGCCTGGCTATGCATACCTTCTTGATTAATACAGAGGTATGCAGCCCTGCTGCATTTAGCTGTACACAGCAAGCAGTGGGACTCTGGAAGGCCTCACAGGATTATATATGCTACAGGCAGAGCAAAGCAATCAAAGTTCAATTTGTAGTGTCAGGTCAACAGAGAGGAAGGACAGGAGAACTGTTCTCAAATACGAGCCGCTTGCTGCTTGCCTCAGTGGCACTGATTTACCTAGAGCCAAAATGCTGAGCACAGATTAAGTATAATTTACAGTAGTGGGAGGTAGCTGTATTTATATTCTGCTTGTGCCTTATGGCACACACTACACATACACTGCAGTACTTCTAGTGCCAGTGCAGGTGTCTTTTGGGGTGGCAAAGTCCCTTCTGCCACTGTAGGACCAGACCATGAAGCTGCACAACCATCCATAGAGTTGGAAATGAGGGGAGCAGCAGCAGGCAGCTTTGCAAGTACCTTGTGCTTCTGAGTCATTAGGAAAATCCATCATGCATTGTCTCTTTTCATAAGAGTCATTTAAGAGGGCAATTGGTGCAATTTTCTAAATGTTCTGGGGTATTTCCTGAGGAACAAAAAAAAAGTGTTTTTCATTCTTGCAAGCAATGTTATAAGATACAGTCATCCTTAAGAGTTCTTTTCACACCCGTGAAAAAAGGACTGAGGGAAACCCACATGTGGGAGTGTACATTCACTTTTTGTTCACAGCAGGGGGACAAAAAGTCACCCAATGCTTGTCGTGACAGGCATGGGCATGGCCCCACCAGCAGTGTTCACCAGGGCAACTTCTCACAGTTAAACCCTCTGTCCACCAGTCAGTGTAGCCGGGGCCAGGGGAGGCAGCAGGGCCAGGGGACAGAGTGACATGATGCCTACGCCTGGGTTTGGAAGTGGGTCCATCTGACTGGAAGGAGTGATTCACAGAACCTTTGCTTGTGTGTTTGCAATGTATTAAAAAGGCACTGGAAGAAAGACTCCAAAAGACTGATTTCTGCCCCTTTTGAGGGAGCTTGTTGCTTCTCAGCATGTTGCAGAGTCTGAGGATGACAACACAAGCTGAAGGGCCCAGCCAAGCCAGAAGGTGCAAGCATCATTAGCAAGCAGTCTGACTATGGATCTCATTTCATATTTTTATGTACCCTAATTTCCTATTTTGGACTTTTTTCTCTTGCCTATGTGACAGAGCCACCTGAGATCAATTCCTACAGCTTCACCAGCATATAGTAATTTGGAGTGCACACGCTGGAGCTGTTTGACTCACATAATGCAATGCCTCAGCATAGAGACAGTTTCTGTGTTATCAACTGTACGATGCTTAAGTAAGCATATATGTTCTTTGGTGCTCTTTGGAATTTGACTTCTGGCAGGTTTTAGTTTTCTATCTTGAATATCACAGGGCTATTAAAAGGAGCCTATGGCAAAAAGCAGTTTGGTGTGTTTGCTCTTTACTGTGCGAGTACACTTGCTGAACTGTGGGAACCTCCTCTATGTGAGGTTTTATAGCTGCCTGAACTTTTTACCTGCAGAAGGTTTTGTGTTTGCAGGTGTTGGAGGTTATAAAGTGGTGAATCACCGTGTCTTTTGAAAGGAGAATTTTACCTCCTCTGTAATTTGACTGGTTTTCAAATATATTTCTAAGGAGATAATACCCAGCTAAATATCTTTTTTCCTGAGAAAACATTTATGTGATGAGGGAATGAGTATCAACAGAAGATTACTAGAAAAAGGGGGAATAAACAAAGTTTCAATTAACATCTACAATTCCTGAGTATTTGTGGGCTAGGGCACGGGTATTAGTGTGAGCCACTCTCAGAACACTTTATTGAATATTTTTGTGTGCCTATTTGAACCTATTTGAAAGATCTATGCTTGTTTTCATTTCAATAGCTACTCTTTTCTAGTTCATGCTTGCCATCTCCTTAGATGCGGTATTTGTCTAAGGTGTGATGATCACATTCAGATCCCTTGGTGACTAATCTGATTGGAAATAATCCCATTTATTAAATATTCTTCTATCAGGACTATACTAGATCTTTTAAAATTATTTTCCATGGAAGAAAAATATCTGCTCATGTATCACGCTGTGAAATTCAGATAATTAAGGAGTAAAACATATTGATTATCTACAGGGGGAAGGGGGGCTGTTATATATACCGTTCAGTGCTGTGAGATGAAGTCGAAAATCCTTTTTGATACAAAAGCTTTGGTTATCCTACCTGCTGCAGCCAGCAGTCAGTACACATGCAGAGCTGGCAGGTTAATTTGTCCGAGAATAAATAGCCATTTGGGTGGAGCAGCCCTGACTTGGTGATTTGACAAATACATTGCAGTGATCACCCCCAGCTAGGGAACAGGAGGGGGCATTCTGTCTGTCCAGAATGGCTGCACAGGGAGACTTGAGTAGAGGAGCAACTTCCAGGTGTAAAGATTGATGCAGTCATCCTTGTTGCTTTGCCCCTCAACCATAGCCCTGGA
This sequence comes from Actenoides lindsayi, assembly GCA_025331215.1. Lineage (NCBI taxonomy): Eukaryota > Metazoa > Chordata > Aves > Coraciiformes > Alcedinidae > Actenoides > Actenoides lindsayi. The sequence goes on from WTSP01020509.1 coordinate 8,304, forward strand.
CAGAGTATATCGTGTTTCTGGTCCTCCTGGCTGCACAGTTGGGCAGATGAGCCACTTGCTTCCAGTCAGCTTGCTGCAGACTTGGACACATTCAGCAGCAGACCTCATAGAGCTGCCAGGGTGTGGGGGTGACAATTTGGTTGCCCATGTCTCTACCACCTTGCAACAGCTGTGTCCCCTGCCAGTGACATGTTAATCCCTCACAGGGTGGTCCCAGGCCTTCAGCCTAGGCTTAGCATGGAGCTTTCCCTCCAACTGTGTAAAAAGTCACTGTCTAATAGCCAAAGGCAAGCAAAACAGGTTGCAGGCAAATGTGGCAAAGCTGTTGTTGAATAACAGACCAGCTGCTGACCAGCAGGGTGTGCTGGGTGCCAGGCTCCTCCTCACCAAGCCTAGAGAAGAAGTTAGATCTCCTTGCATGGCTTCTGCTTACGTACCCATGTGGACCAAAGAGTTTCAAGCCTCCTGTATGTAAAAAAAAGCATTACTAATTTATTACTAGGATACCCATAACCAAAAGCATCCCTTATTGTCAGGCCAAATAAAAAGAGATTGACATTGAGCATAATTCATCTCTTCTGATTTCTTCTAACAAGAAGACATCTAGGTTATCTGTACAGTTCACAGAGGGAGGTGTGTATTTCACAGGCACAATTTATCCTGCCTAAATTGTATTTACAGGTAAATGTGTGACAGGGGTAGGCAATATAAATACATTCTTGCAAAGAAAACAAAGGTTCTTCAGAAGAAGAAAAACTTACCTTCCAGCATCAGCTAGAACTGGAAAGGAAATGACATGGACCAGATGAGTCCCTGCACAGCATGTAGGGATGCAGCCTTCAGGTTCACTGTCAATTTGGGCATGTAGAGTGATGAGACGCACAAGCTCAAGAGACAGGATCAAGACTCTGACTTACATTTTTGTGCACTTCAGTGCTTCTTTGGCACGGCAGAGATTAGAAAGACAAGGGCTGAAATCCCCAGAGAAAAATTTCCCATTCTATGATCCCCAAGGCAGATGTGCAGACTTTATTCTGCTCCCTCTGGGAAATTTCTTAGTGAGGCCATCACCAAATTTGTCTAAATAAATAAAGACAGGCCGTTTTTTAGTTTGAGATATGTGGACAGCTCAGGTAACTATCCAGATTTCATGCTTCTAGTTTTACCTGCATTTTGATAGTTACCAGCCAGCAACCTGATAATATTGCAATACAAAGCCTGTCAAACAAGAGTATGTCGAGCAAACACTTGGCAGCAATGACTGTAGCCAAAATTTCATTCTTGTTCTTAGATCCTTGTAACAGAGGAATTGTATGCATATAAATTTTTTTATTCATATACACATGTACACACATAAGCACACAAAATCCTTAAGGTTCAAGCACACATTAGCCTCTGCTCAGCACTAGTCTGAAGGAATTTAGAATAAACTAAGTCCACGTGCTAAGATTGCCTCCACAATCCATTACACAAGAAGCTGACAAAGCCTTTAAAAATAAAAATGCTCATTCAGAAAAAGGAAAAGCTTATTATAAATGAACCAAGTAACAAACAGAATATTTAGGTAGTTAACAGATTTGTTTTCTGACTATCTAGCAGAAATGCATTCCAGAAGGTAACAGATATTTTTAAGTACCTGTAGAAGAAATGAAAAAAAAGGAGTGAGGATGCTTTTCTCTTGTTTAGGATTGCAGCTGTGGTGTCATGAATGTAAAAAACATCAAACTCCTGCATCACCTGTTAAACATTTTATTAACTGATACTTTAATTTTCTAAAAGTAATTCCTGAATTTTTGTTAGCTGCTGCTGAACTTTTATTAGTATGGCTAATGTAGTTGTTAACTGAACTTTTCTCTCATTTCCATCAATAGCAGGTAGGTGCCTGCAACACCTACTGGAAAAGTAGGCAAGCAAGACAGAATATTTTTCTTAAAACTTCCTGATTTCTGAAGACTGCATAGGCAGGACTAAAATCTAATCATCAGGTCAGTGATGCAAAGCTGTAACTCAAGTGATGTGGTGCCATAAGGCAGTGCTTTTTCTTGTGCGACTTGGCATACACAGATCATGGCATAGACCTTTATCTACTCTCAGAACAGGCCTGACTCAGAGGCATCCTGTGGCTGCTGCTGTAACTGCCACGCTTGCAGAGCTTGTTGCAGAAGCAGATGTGCAGCTCTAATGCATATGTGGGTGAAACACTGCTGGTGAATCTGTTCAAATTTTCACAAAGTCAGACTTTATGATAATTTCAACCTTTGAGGCTGATAAAGGCCGTACTTGTCCCTGGTTATTTTACATTTTCATGCATCTTTGGCCACGCTCCATCTTGTTAAGATGGATGTAAAAGCTGAGATACTACAAAGACAGATCTCACAGGATCCAGCATCTACTTTTCCTTCCAGAAACTTAGCAGCTCCAAGCCATTGGATTTGGTCCCACTGTGTGCTGGGGAGGAGAAGAGGTGTGACCATCAGGGAGACCTCACCCCTCAGAGAGACTCTGCATGCTCTCATACCTTTCTCATCATGCTCTGGAAGTGTTGTTGGGAGCATTTTTGAAGTCAAACAACTCATCAATGTGACATTCTCCTTGCACAACTACTCCAGCCCATCGGACAATTTGTAAACTGGGAGAAATGACCTCTCTGGGGCTAAGCAGTCACTCTCCAGCTACCCATGAAGGCAAGGCTGAAGCCATCTGTTGATATACAAAGCCTGATGACTAGAGATGTAAGCAGGTGACAGAAGGGAAACATACAGGCAGTGGCTGCCCTTAATTCATGGGATACACATGGTTTTACTCTCACAAAGTTTCCAGGATTGTGGGTAGTATATGTCCAAGCACCATCAGATAGGTCCTCCTAAATCATACAATGGGCTTAAAACTGTTGAGATTTACAAAAAAAGGAAACACCCAGAAAGAAAAGAGGCATTTCTACTATTTCTTTTGCATTGTTAGCTTATACCAAAGTTATAGCTGCCACTTCTTATCTGCAGCTATGCACAGCAAAAGCACACTTCTTTAAAAACAGCACAGCCCAAAATTTTCATATAATCATAAGAACTTGGAGTCTAAAGCTTTAAAGACAAAGTCTCATAACCACAAGATTTTTGTTGGAGTCAGAAGAATTGACAGTATCTACTTTGCACCTCAGTTGCATGGAGAATCCAGCAGTTCTAATAATTTTGAGAAAACACCCCAAATTTTGCTATGGCTCTTAGAAGAGAATCGTGAGTATCCAAGGGTTGTTTTCTTTATTCCTGTTTCTCTACAATCAGGCCTGAGGCAAAAACACAGCATTTCCAGTAATGCGATAATGATTTCTGTCCAAGCATAATGATTTATATAAAAACGTATGGGACCCCCAGGAGCAAGCTTCTGGAGACAAGATGTTTTGTGACAATTAGAAATACAGACCTCCCTCCACACTTATCTACAGCATTTGTCCTATAATCAGCTATAATAAATGCTTTGCTTCTTTCTTTCCAGGGCAAAATACAAGCTGGATGACATATGAAAGATTTATAAAATATTTGCAAATATGTTATGCCAAATCCACTTCATGCATGATGTTGACACTATAAGACAGGTAGTATAAACCAGGTGTTGTTTTCCCAACAGGACAGACACAGATGGCACAAGCAGCAGGTTATCTCCCAGGGATTGCAGCCAGAGCAGGCTCCCAGGCCACCTGGACACTGAATATATCACTGTGTTCTCTTATCTCCTCGTCTCTTATCTGCTCCTTGCATAGCACTAGTGGACAGGAGGCTGCTTATGCCACCCCTGCCAAGTCCCACACTCCTTTTCCAGGGCACTGTGATAGAGCCCAAGACATGACACATTCCTGTCCAGAGGCCACAGGACTGGGACAGATGACGTGATCACCTATGCTGATATTACCCCCTGAAATGCTCTCGCCATGGCTTGGACCCCACTCTGCTGTGGGACTCCCCTTCCCATGTCTCACAAGCCCTGCATAGATGCAATGAGTGAAGTCCTATAGCACAGTGGTCCCTTCCTCAGGGTGCTCCAGAGTTCATGACAGGTGAAGTGACCCAGCCGTAGGAGAAGTACTGCTGGAGAAAGTGACACAGAAGTGGAGATTCTCATCTGTTTCTGTTTAAATTAATCAACTTCTAAAGCAACAGAAGTGGAACAAGCTTTCTGAAGGCTACTGATCTCACTGGCAGCAGAGCACATTGCTGGTGTTTCACATAACTTGTTAATTAAAGTAGTGATGTTTACCTCCTTCACTTTAGTGGCATTTAGCTAAGACATTTTGAAAACATGACAATGAGCAGGGATGTGACAGACTTCATATTCTTAAACATGCAGGGGAAAGAGTTGTCTTTACAAAGATTTAGCCTGTATCATGACATTTCCCAAGGGAGTTTACAACCTCAGTTGTATCTGCAGAGGGAAAGACAACAGGGTATGTGCTTGTGTGCCAGCCACCATCGCAGCTGTGACACCAGTAGCTTATATTCAGAGATAAAACCATAAGATGGTTTAGCTTAACCTAAAGAATTAACATCAGGGGCTATAGCTACTCCTTATAACAGACCTTGAATAGTGCATTACATGTATCTCACAAGATAAGAAAAATAACATTCCTGTGGTTCAACATAGATGGCTTGGTAAACCTTAGCCACTAATTAACAGAAAGGAGGATACCTAAGCCAAAACAGTGACAATAAAGAGTTATACAGTCACAGGCTGTCACTCCATTGCCTTTTTCTCTCCAGCTCCTGGTATTGACCCCCACAATTGGGGACAAACTTTTTAGCATAGCCTGTAGTAATAGGACAAGGAGAAATGATTTCAAACTAAAAGAGAGTATATTCAGACTAGATATAAGAAAGAAATTTTTTACCGTGAGAGTGGTGGAACAGTAGAGCAGGTTGCCCAGAGAGGTGGTAGAATCCCCATCCCTGGAAACATTCAAGGTCAGGTTGGACAGGGCTCTGAGCAACCTGATCTAGTTGAAGATGTCCCTGCTCACTACAGGGGTGTTGGACTAGATGACCTTTAAAGGTCCCTTCCAACCCAAACTCTTCTATGATTCTATGATCAGTCTGGACTGTGCGACTTGCCAGCTTGGTGAGTAATCAGTCATGTCCTGGGATTGCCCCACTTGCCTAGTGGTAGACATGCAAAGTAGATACTGGCTCTGTTAATGCTGGGTACCTCTGGAAAAGTAACAGGTACCCTTATTTTTGAGACCTGTGTGAGTTCTTTTTAAAATCAGTAAAGTGAAAAGAAAATACGGACTATGGGAAAACAAAGAATCGAGTTTTTTGGTAGCAACTTAATTTTTTTTGAGTATTTCACTCTTTGGGAGAGGGCACTGAGGTACAAAATGGAAAGGAAACATTTAAGATTATTTTCCCAGCCTTGGAGCTTGTCTGACCCTGCCTTTCCATTTACCAGAGCTCCCTTCTAGTTTACATAGCCTGTCTGTCATTTTTAATTGACTTACATCCCTTCAGCCAGGTGAGCACTGTACCTGCACCTCAGCAGCTCCCTTTCCTGCCCTGCCACTTGATTTTCTCAGAGATGTCTGCAACATTCTCACAGTGACTCCTCTGGTACCAGAGCCTTTGGATATCTCCCCTTCCCTCTTCCCCTCACCCGCTCACATATCTTTTATCGGACTGATTTGGGGACCCTTCTCTGATTGGTGGTTTTTGGTAGTGTGTGTCTTCACAAACTGGATCAGACTTCTTGAATGGCCTTAGGGATGCAATTTGTAAAGGGATGAATAAGCTGTGAGCAAGAAGGGCACTGTCCCAAATGGGAGGGCAGTTCATGGGACACCCTCGGGCTTTGTCTCCAAACACTGGGAGAAAGCCTCTCCAAGAAAAAACATCTGAATTGGGTTTGGGGAAGCAACCTTCTGTGGTACCCAGCTGCTGAGCAGGCTGCTGCCAGGCCCTTTGCCACCTCTGACAGACTGACTGGAAAAGTCAAGGCATTTGCTTTCCCAATGGGTCACTTCTCATCTGTGAAAGACATGCTCCAGCATAGAGGCATGTGGCTCCTTGGCTGATGGATAAGGAGTGGGGCTTTATAATGAGGCTTTTAAAATGCCTGCCACTCTGTGCTGCTGCAATACCCTTTGCTACCCAGTATCTTGTAGTTCAAGTTTTCAGGAGATAAAGTGTCGTTCTCTGAAAGCTTCAGAAATAGCTCAGTAAAGGCATTGGCATCTTCCATCACACACGGCTGCCTTCCAGAAAAGCAAAGCTCCCAAGCTGTAGTGGGTCTTTAACAAAACTCCTGGTCTTTAAACTTAAATCAAGATTTTAGACATTAAGAGATGTGATGTTTTTTCTTTTTTTTTTTTTCTTTTTTTTTTTTTTTTTTCCCCCAGTTATACTTTAAAAATGCTCAAACCCTTTTCCCAGCTGAGGTCTTGAACAGAACCAAATCAGATAATAATGAAACACAAAATGGCATCATTTGTTTCAAAAGATGTCATAACTTCTGATGCCACAAGAAATTTGAAAGTGTTTGTGTCTTTTGAAAGATCTGATTATCTTTTCTCTCTTGGACAGTCTCTGAGAACCTGTGTTTCTAAGACTCCCACTGGGCAACCTTCTATAGAGACAGCAAAAGCCACTCTGGTGGCATTTCTTAGTCCTGTGTCCCACCTAGACCATGGCCTGCATCATCCTGAAGCAGAATATTCTCTCAAAGGTTGGGCCTGACCAGCCTCCAATATCATTGACTCAGCCCTGGTCTGTCTTAATTGAATAGTTAATTCCTGTAGATTAAAAAATGTTGTTTCTGCATTGGACATTATTTTACCGCTTTGATGTGCTCTAAGAAAAACCCTGTGTGGCATGTTTAATATTGAAAGAGATTGTCTGGGGATATTCTAGGATGATGCCGTGAGATTTGTACACTCCCACTAATTGATACTCCAGGAGTGTGTATAATGCAGACAAGAAGCAATTAGCTGGATTCAGTTGGAGCTGGGCTCTGGCCCTGAGCAGCAGCACTCCCACTTCCATGGAAAATGTGTGGGTCTGGACAGGGGGACCAGGCATGGCCAAGCTCTGGCTGCTGCAGCACTTCAGAGGCCAGCACAGGGTGCAAGAAGCAAGTGAAGTGAGACAAGGGGAAGGAGAGAGGTCTGGAGGAAGAGTTGTGGACATGCACTGGAAGTTGTCCAGTCATTTTTGCCTGTTTAGCCTTCAGTGCTGAGAGAGATTAGTGGCTTTCCCAGGGATCGATCAAAGAACTACTTTTTTTCACAACTGTTTTTGTATTTCATGCATAATATTATCTTATACGGTCTAATCTCATGTTTTAAAGTTCTTGGTAATATTTGTTTTATGTGACAAGCTCTCTTTGGGCTTGTCAGGTGTAAGCATTAAAAATGGTAATTTTTCTAACATATACTTTGTGGTCTGACATGCATTACTGCTGCATAGTGGCCAGCTAAGTACGCTAGGATATGTGAAACCAAGCTACTAGCTTACTGAGAAGAAATATGCTGTGAAACAAAATTTGATTCTACGTTTCCGACAGAGCAAGTTGTTCATGAGAGAGGACAGCAGGATGATAGAGCTTGTTTAAAGGAAAGGACCACGCTGGGGAAGAGTTTAGAAAAAGCACTGGCACATTAGCTGGCATGCACATCTCAAATGCTTCAGTGCTGTTGAAACATTTCTGCAAATTGTTGCTATCATATCTGTTGAACTGAAGAAAAGCTGAGTGCTCTCGTCTTCTTAGCTTTGGCACTGGGCATGAAAATCAGGCTGTGCTGACATGTGAGCCTGGGGGGACATCTGTGCCGAAGGTCAAGGTGCAGCCAACTGTCTGCATTGAGTTCCCACACAGTAAACCTCAGAATGTCTCCAGAGTTACTTACTAGCTCATGAGAGCCCAGGATAAAGAACAGGACAAGGAAAGATGTGCCCAAGATGACCTGGATTAGATGTATTCCTCATCAATGAATAAAGTGACAGTTGGATAGCAGTGCTTTCATTAACGCAGGATCAGGTTCTTGTGCACGCCCTCTCCTCCTCAGCTTTTCTGGTTTGTGCTCAAACATGGTCCAGTCCCCACCTGTGCTGCCAGAGCTACACTCTGTGATGACTTGTTTGTCAGGCTGCACAGAAAGTTAACTGATTGCTGTAGCGAAGAACACCTGATGCCCCACATGCTGTATTGTAATTGTTGCTAATTAATTACTGAACTAAAAAGGCTTAAACTCCATGATTTGGATCAATGTCCACTATTAATTTATCAGTGGACACCATCAAAAATGTCAAGTTTCATTAGGCACAAAATTACATTTCTAACATTTATTTCTCATGCATGACTTGGATTACCAAGAAAAGAGAGTAATGTACAAAAATCCAAAACCTCTGACTGACTTTGCCTAGAGCCCAAATGTCTATGTGATAAATTAATGCAGAGATCAATAAAATATTCTACTTCTGATAATAGCTTTCACTTTGGTGCATCTTATTTAAGTCTACTTGATGGGACTGTTGGGAAGAAATATCTAATGGAAACAGAAAAGAGTCTGAGAACACCTGAGATGAGGAACACACACTGTCCCTTCTCAAATACTGATAAGAAGAAAGCTGTATGTGTTTTTTCTCACTGGTATCAGCTGAGAAAATGGCCCTGAACCTGCAAGCTCCTAACAAAGGAAGAATGTGAGTAACTTGCATTGCAGTCTGCTCCCAGGGTTGGAAGCTATGCCACTGAAGAAGTCATTTTAGAATTATGCTCTTAAAGAAAGAGCCAGGTTTGTCACTGAGACTTTAATTTCTCTCAAACTGATAAAGATGCTATGCGCTTTCCATTGTGTTATGGTTTCATTCTTCTCATTTAATGTTGTTTCAGTGCATTGTGTCTCATGCAGAAGGTTCCAGATGGAAACTATAGACAAGCTGGGGATACCAGGAAAAGTACTAGCAATTGAGAATCCTTGATTAATTGATTGAGTGCAATGTAATGACCAGAAACCCCAACAAAAATGACATCAGCATCAAATAAGTGTAGAGGTGCTTTGTGTTGGCCAGATGAACAATGGTATGTTTGCTACAGATCATCTATTCCTTTAAGAACACGGATTGAACGTTTGTTGGTCTTGTTTGATGATCATCTCCTATCGGACAGGGTTGTCAGGGGAGAAATTAAGACAGGTCAGAGTCAAAGGGTGTGAGAAGCCCTAGAGACATGGATATCTTACCTAAAATTTGTTTAACATTGTTGTCTGAATTTTTATGTTGGAATTAATAAGCTGGATAGTGACAGAGAGGTTCTATTTTCCCTAAACCAGCTGCAGACTACATCTGATTTTTTGTTTTGTTTTGGGTGGTTTTCTGTGTTCATACAAGACATGCTAAGCAGTTATAACAAGATCATCTAGTTCCTCTCCAGAGCCATACAGTGTGCTGGCAAAGAGGCCTAAAGCAATCTGTAAAGCAAATGGCTGGTCTCAGAGAGGTTCATCAAGAAGGCGTGGTGTGACAAAGCTGAGAAGCTGACCTGAGGCCTTCTTTTGGCTTTTGCCAGTGATTGGTCAAATCGGTTTGGTATTTTAACTGCTACAACCTCTGCAGAGGCCTGATGTGTGCTATTAATGCTGCCTTGTTTAGTGAGGGTAGGAGCTCACACCTCTGTTACAGAAGGCAGACAATTATTGCCACTTTCTGGGATTTTGCTGTGGATGTCGCAAAGGTCCAAGGTAGCACCTGCCCAGAGCTGTCCAGAAAAACTTGCTGAAGGTAAATTATTAAGGCAATCTTAGAGATGACAGATTGTTGGTAAATACCTCTTACTGAAATCTTAAGCTGGATAAAAGAATGAAATTTCCTTCAATGCATGTGAAGCTCAGCGTCTCAAATTAGCTGCTATCTTAAATTAGATGTCTTTTAAATGTCAAATTTCATTATTTCAGATGGGCATTTAGTAATTTATATGTAATGTTAACAATATGAAAAAGTAAACCACCTGTAAGGCATGCGCACAAATAGCTGACGATCATGGTGATAAGACGTAAAATAAATTTTAAAAAAGATTCAGATTTGCCAAGTCTTTCATCCCTTTGTCATATTAGCTTTCTCATAGTGACCTCCCAAGCCTCCCTTTCTCTCCTGCTATTTTGTACTTTCACATAAAGTGCAGATCTTGGCACTGAGTATATGACAGAAGATGGGTAAAACATCCATGTGCTTCATTCTTTGTAGATACAACCTGCAGCAAAGAGCCATTTTTCATGGAGATGGTTACAGACCTACATTAAATGTGAGTAAATGAACTCTTACAAGGATTTGGAGTAAAACTGGAAGGACTGAGTCGCCAAACAGCCACTAGTGCAGATTCCTTTAACTTTGCTTTTCCTTCCCTGCTATGAAGATGCTTGTGTGAGCTAAAAGCACTTTGCTATGCTGAGCCGATTAAAAGAACTGCACACTGTCAAAGTCTACTTCATTATACCAAGCAGCAGAAAGAGAAGGCGGTAACAAACACCAAAAAGACTGAGAGGGAGCAAACATATTATTCATATAGATGTGATTAGTAGTCTGCTATTCCCTCCATTCATCCAGAAAATATCAAATTCTGCCTGCATTTGATGTCCTGCGTTTCCTAACATGTCCTACAAATGAGAATATATAGCAATAATTATACCTACAGTGGGCTGAAAAGCAGGAACTTTTTAACCACATATAACAGTAAAGTTGAAGGGGAGATTTTGGGTTGAAGGCAGGATTGGGAATGGCTCAGAACACTGTGGTGCGTCATCTTACCTTTGTAAAGGAGGGTAATTGATTATTTCATAACCACAGATGTCCAGGGCATGTCTTCTATTTTTCATCCAAAATCTTTTCTGTGTTTTCTGGAACACTTTCTCTAAAATGAATGCAGCCTAAATGCACCCAAATATTCTCTGCATTCAGCAAAACAAGACATTTGTGCTTTTCAACCTGGTGAAAACCTGATAATCCTGGTGTCACTGAAGATTTAGGAGCTTCAGAAGCAATACTCAGAAGCCCCCAAAATCATCTTAGAGAAACCACATTCTGCAATTGGAAACCTGAATGCACAAGACCACCTGTTTATTTATTTATGCAAATACACAATTTATAGCCACACTGGTGATTTGTTGTTTAGCTGTGACTGGTTATACAATGATTAGGCAGAGCAATAGATTTCAACTAGAGTGTCAGCTTGGGTCTTTCATGCCTCTGTTTGGCTATTACACCTAACAGTGACGGCACTGAAAGAAATTGTTATTGCCTATGATAAGCAATAACGTCCTTGGAAAGAGCCTTCACACTTGCAGAAGGTTTTCAACACTGATAAGTGAATGTTTGTATTGGAGCTGTTTCTGTGGTGCCTTCTTACCCTTTACACTTAGGGAAAAAGAACCAGTGTAAAATGTTTACAGGTCCCTCTAGTGCCATGGCTATATTCTTCAGGCATTTTGCACTAATGCTGGAGTGGTTTTGCTGTCATCCTTCCAAAACGAGCAACTCTGCAGTGCTGTTTTCTCATGGTGCCCAAACTGCTGTCAAACTCCCAGGTACAGCTGCACAGATGTGCTAGGAACTGGAAAGCTGGGTGCTACTGATGCAAGGGTATCGTGAATAAAATAAATTAATAGCATTTGCTTTTGAAATTAAGTCTCAGGAGCTCCTACACTCTATTTCCATGGAAAGATTAGTTTAGTGAAAAAAAATGTTATCCATTCTCCTAGCTCCTCCATGGTGCCCTGGAGCCTGGGGCCACATGAGGTGCAAGCATGGACTTCCTTGTTGCTGCTGGTTTGAAGCCTTTCTTACTGTTGTAGTGCTGAAGCCTTCTGCCAGACAAGAAATGACTACAGAGCACAACAGACTGAAAATCTCTCGGATCATCCAGTGTTACAGCTGTTGGAATATACACATCCAATTTACAAATAATTTCTGAGCAGAGTTTATGTTTAAGCTAGATTCTCAGATAATGGGAATGGATCATCTTTGCCCAGGTAAGCTGGGAAGATGTAAAACCTCCTTTCCAGTGCAAACTCACCTGTTGTCATTCCTGAGAGAGCAACACAGTGCAGCCAGGGCTTGGGTAGCACTGCTTTTGCTTCCGGAGGCACTTCAGTCTGTGATGCCTAAAGTTTTATCATAGTAGTTTTCATATCTCCTGTCTCACACTAGCTGAATCCTCTCACTCTTTCCTGTATATGCAAGCAGAGGAGAGAGGCACAATCTTACCTATTTTCCAGATGACAACCTTAGGCCCCTAGCTCAGCATCTCAGAGGTGTCTGAGCATACAGTTCAAGTCCCAACCTAAGGCAACAGGAAAAATCTTTGGCAGGGCAAGGACACCATTGGCCTTTGCAGCTTTGACCAGATAAGGCCACATGATTTAGACCAGTGTCCAAAATCTTAGACTGCCTTCCTTCCTGGAGCCTTCTTACCAAAGAGAGAATTTCTTTATCGTAAGAACCGCTAAACAACACATGCAAGTTGGGTCTGCAGGGCAGCTTTTGCAGGGCTTTCTGATGTCTGAACCCAGTGACAATGTAGTCTCATGGGAAATTTCTCACACATGGCGCTTTCACCAGCAAGCTGTCTGGGAGACACAGTGCCTAGTGAGTGCTAGGTTTGAAGGGAGAGCCTGTTTGCTGTGGCACACCTCTAATTAAACACTACAGCAGCCCCACAATTGGTTCACCTGTGCTGGTTACCTCTGACAGGACCTTTCTGTTTGTGCTAGCAGTTGTTATGACACCCAGGTATCCCTGTGGTGGGATGGACACACAAATAGATACATAAATACAAAAATGAATGTACAAGGGCGCATGGAAGAGAAAGAAAAACCAAACCCAAATCAAACCAAACCAACTGCTGCTTCTGCTAATGCGTTTGCCTTGTGTTTGGAAAGGCCGGTATTTGCTCAGAGTAGCCCGGATTTATTTTAATTTTATTTTTTTTTTCCTTCCTTTACAGCAGTAAGGTTGCCTGGAGCTCCCCGGCATCGGCCGCCGGTCCCGCAGCCCGCCAGAGGGCGGCATCGGCTCGGAAGAGTCCGGCAGCTCCGCTCCGCACCTCTCCGCACCTCTCCGCACCGCTCAGCGCCCGGGACCGGGATGGACGCTAGACTGCCCGCGGCAGCACCGCGCCTCCCCCCGCCCCCTGCAGCACCGACAGCAGACTGTTTACAGAGCCCTTCGCATTCAGTTTACGCTCAAACCATAAAGAGGGCACTGCACCCTGCCTACTCCCTCCCGCCACCTCGAAAAAAAAGACAAACAAAACGAAACAGCGAGACAAAAAAAAAATAATTTCAGGGCTGAATCGCCCACCCGCTTTTCAACAGTCCCGAAGTCTGTCAGGTCACCCACATTTTCAGAGAAAAGGTCCCCACGGTTTTAAGGGCAGAGCAGTGGAGCACAGATTTTATGCCGATGCAACGGAAAGCATCCGTGCTCCCATGGCAACCGGAGCTCCTGCTGCCGGAGCCCGACGGGAGGATGCTCCACTCCACGCCGCGGCTCAGAGGGCCCCTGACATCCTCTGTTTTGCTCATCCTTTGGATTGTTTGGTTTACAGCAGGGTTTGCTTAGAGCTGGCCGCTCCCAGCAGGCACTTTATATTAGTTTCATCCGCCTGCACCATAAGCTAATTACAAATTCTAACGTGCAAAATTTACCAGAAAATGTAAGAAGGTCAAATGATGTTTTCTCTGTACCTTTTGCACTTAAGAATCCCTGCTGTGTGTTTTATTTTTTTACCCCTCTCCCGTGGCAAAGAAATAGAAACAGAACTATCCCCATTTTGTTATTCCTTCAGGAGAGACAATGGAAACTATTTGCTTTTCCAGACATATGTCCCCTGATGGTTCTTTCTTTACAAGTAAAGAGCTCATGTCAGCTAATTCCATCTAAAAACCCACTAAGTAAAAGGCAATTCACATTTTTCTCCTGATTTAGAAGGTCAAACTAAAGACAAAATCCCCCACATCTTTCTCATCACTTTTGATTGTTCTGTGTACTAGGACAATAGCTTGATCTGGTTGACTCTAGGCTGGGAACCTACTGGTTTCAGGTTTGGGGCTTTTTATAATTACAGTAGAACACCTCCTTCTTTTCCTCCCATAAAGGGCTTGCCTGAATCTGTACACTGTGGTCCTGACTCAGGGACCCATTTCTTTTTCTTTTTCTTTTTCTTTTTCTTTTTCTTTTTCTTTTTCTTTTTCTTTTTCTTTTTCTTTTTCTTTTTC
>WTSP01020510.1:0-33446 GCA_025331215.1 Actenoides lindsayi
CCACCTGGCTCCAACCTCCTGTCAGGGAGCTGTCAGAGCCAGAAGGTCTCCCCTGAGCCTCCTTTGCTCCAGGCTGAACAACCCCATGTCCCTCAGCCACTCCTCACCACACTTGTGCTCCAGCCCCTTCCCCAGCTCCATTGCCCTTCTCTGGCCATGCTCCAGCCCCTCAAGATCCTTCTGGAAGTGATGGGCCCAAAACTGACCCAGGATTCAAGGTGTGGTCTCCCCAGTGCTGAGTACAAGGGGACAATCACTTCACATGAAGTAAAGAGAGTTCAGAGGAAAAAAGCATTTCTGAACTCTGACGATTCACAAGCCTCCACTAACAACCCCCTCCTCTCTTGCTGTGCTCTCCCAGCCCCTGCAGCAAGTGCTGTAAAAGAAAACTTACCAACAGGCCGTGGCGAGGAGCTTGGAATTGGGGCTGAAGTGGCAGTAGGACAGCGGGCGATCATCTCCAATCTGACTGCAGAAGTTATTCAAGGACTGTAACCAAACAGGAAGGAAACAATGGCTAAAGTACAAACAATCTCAAGAAAGCCCAGGCCAAAGATTGAGGTGAAGGATGCAAATGGATACAGGAGGAGGCAGAGGCCTTTGCAAAGTCACGGTCAAGGGAGGAGCTGCCCAACAGCCACTCCAGCTCCAAGCAGGTAAACCAGCACGGCCCTGGGGCACAGCTCAGCTCCCACCGTGCCACCCACAGTGCTGGCCACCAGCAGTCCCGCTTCACAGCTATGGCTTTGATCAAGAACCTGCTGCAGTCTCGGCCTCTTTCTACAACCCCTCCAATGAATGCCACCAGACAGAGGGCAGGCAGCGCGGTGAGCTCAGGGGAGAAGCAAATCCTCTGGCAGCTAATGCCTCTGGGGGTAAACAGGATTAGAGCGGCAGCACATTGTGTGCCTGAGCCTCTCTGCTCGGATAAGCTGGGAATCTGCCCTACCATGCTCGAAAAGGGCGTCTCAGAGTCATCTGAAACACGCTGTGAGTTACTGTGTTCCCTTGGTTTTATGCACTAGTGGCCACTGCACAGGAAGAGGAAAGTGAGTGGTCCCTTCCTAGGCAGCTGAATGTGTGACAGAGCCAGGAATAAATTCACCATGGAATCCTAGAATGTTTTGGGTTGGAAGGGACCTTTAGAGGTCATCTAGTCCTTTCTAAATTCCTTTAGCTTCATGGGCAAGTGGCAGTGCATTGCAGGGATGTCTCTTCATCCCTCTGCCATGCAAGAGGACAGCTGAAGTACATCTCTGAACCCCTGAAAGAAGAGTTAGAATGTGCTTTACCACAGGGAGAGAGAACAAGCAGAACCTTCCCACAGATGACAGTGCAGAAATCTATAGTGCAGCTGAACAGCACCTCTGGGCCTCTGGGCTCTTTCTGATCCCTTTGGAGGATCAGCAAAAGGTTGGAAAACCAGCAACTGAGCAGCTGCCAAACCTACCCGCAGAGATTTGTGTAGCTCCTGTCTCTGCGATGTCCTGGTTGCCTCTGGAATCTCTTTGAGCAGTCGGGCTTCTTCCAGACGCTTGACTGCCCTGTGAAGAGCAAAGGTGGAGTAACAATCCCCTGTATTTTCACAGAATCAACAAATAATAGAGGCTGGAAGGGACATCTGGAGATCATTCAGTCCAACCCCGCTGCTCCAGCAGCGTCACCCAGAGCAGGTTGCCCAGGTAGGTTTGGAATCTCTCCAGACAAGGAGATTCCACAACCTCTCTCAGCAGCCTGGGCCAGGGCTCTATCACCCTCAAAGCAGAAATGTCCTCATGTCCAGATGGAGCTTTCATTGTTCAAGTTTATGTCCGTTACCTCTTGTCCTGTCACTGGGCACCAGTGAATAAAGACCAGTCCCATCCTCCTGACACCCACCGGTAAGTATTGATAAGATCCCCCCTCAGTCCTCTCTTCTTCAGACTAAAAAGACCAAACTCCCTTAGCCTTTCCTCCTAAGAGATGTTCTAGTCCCCTCATCACCCTTTGTAGCCCTGTGTAATCCCCTAATCATCATTTTCCCTGCCCCGCTGCTGGAAATGGGCCTTTCCCCCTTTTTCTCCCCAAAGTGGACCAATGCTGCAGCCAGTCACTGAGAACCTCTGGACTTGTCTACCAGTGTATGTTCCCCTCTCCTTTAATCTCAGATCTCCTGCACCACCCGCAGTGGGATTAGTGGCAGGATTGTACCACAGGCTGCAGCTCCCTCCCCATTTGTGCCAGTTCATCTCACCTGGGGAGCGAGTAGTTCGCAAGCCAAACCCTCGCTGTTTTCAGGCTGCGGGGTCCCTCGTGGTACCAGGTTTGCTGATACTGGAAGAAAAAGAACAAAACCGAAAAAAAAGCTGCCCCACTGCTGCTCTTCCATTTGGTTACCTTGGATGAGCTCCCCTAAGGGCCACCACAGCATCTGCTCTTAAGTCTTGCTGTGTTAAAGCCCCTTTCTAAGGACATTTTGTGTAACTATAAGCCCTTAAAGAAAAAAAAAAAGGATTAAGATAGACATGTCAAACTCCCCGTCCTACAGCTCAGATCCTGATGTGCTGCCATTTCACTCCAAAAGATTCCACTTTAACTCATTTTTACTTAATAACAGACAGAGCTCCCTCCTTCTCTGCACATCACCCAGTAAAAAAGAAAGCCCAGAGCTGAAGAAATTGTCCTTATTTCTTACAGCAGCTTCTCAAAATAATAAGGAAGAAATGGACTCCAAAAAGAGACATGGGAAGAAGAAAGAAAGAAGAATCAGAGGCAGAAATAAGATGCAGGAACATACTTTTGAGCATGAAAACAAATAATAAAGGACTCGCTGTACTAAGGAACAGCCCCAACACCTGATCTCCTGTACACAGCACAGCATTTGGCCTGTGAGTACAAGCCAGACTTCACACTCCTGATTTAGATAAAACATTGCCACAGTTTTGATAAAATGGGCACCACAGAAGCAGCACGGAGGGATGACATGAGAATCCACAGACTGACCAGAACCAAGAGTCCTGGACACAGCAGAGAGTGTCAAAATACAGCATCTCAAAGGGTATCACACCCATCTCCCGCAGCGCTGAGAGAACAAGAGACACCATTACCTCTTCTTTGGATTTCTTAGACCTGTCGTCATCCTTCCTGGTCTTTTTTAACGCGTCTGTGCCAACCACCGAAAGGATATTTCTCAATCTGCAAAGACACACATGGAGTCATCTTCACTCGGTGAATTCTCAGCTCACCTGACAAATAATCCCCATCAGCCATCTGTTCTTCCTCAGCAACGAGGAAGACGTCAGGAGTTTGATGAAGGGAGAGCTCCCCGGTTGCAGACACAGCACCTCTCCCTCCTTTCCGCGGGACCTTCTCCGAAGAGGGTGATGGGCTCCCCGAGCGCTCGCAAACAGGCCTTCACTTCAGAGTCATCCGTGGACACGTTGATCTGCCGGGCTCTCTTCCTGCGCTCAAACTCAGCCAGCACCTCCGCCTGCCGCTCGCTCATGTGGTCCTCGAGATCAAAGACCTCACCTGGACAAAGACCGAGACCATCAGACCGAACACGGCGGCCGGAGGAGAGATCTCTGTGGTGGTGCAGACCCTGCCCCGACCGCGCGGCAACGGCGGCCCCAGTCAACGTCGTGTTCTTGTTTTAACTGCAAGTGCAGGCAGTGGGCCGGGACCATCTGGCACCTTCTGATCTCGCCCAGGGGAACAGTGAGTTAACTCAGCACCCTCTTGTCCTAGGTACATGTACTGTGAGTTGGGATGACAAGGCCTCCCTAAGCACACCTGGAACTCCTCTTGCCTGGAAAACGCACCCAAAGATTCCTGCAGCCTGGACTATAGCCCACTCTGAAGGGCACCAAGATTGCCTGACAAAAGTACATATTCAAGTCACTCATCTTGCAGCACTATAAATCCTGACGCTAAGCGAGGCCCCTGGAGCTCTGTGGGATCACAGCGGCCGTGGCCTGGTATCTGCCCTGGAGTTGGGATGCCCCTCTGGGCAGGTTTTCCAGAGGTACCAACGATCGTCCACTCCAACTGTTGGAGAGAGGCGAGTAACTCAGTAACCCACCACGATTCCCTGCAAGCACGGTGGGAATGTGTCTTGGTAACAATTCACTGCAGATGCAGCAGGAGGAAAGTCTCAGCCACGGGTTAATCCCTGTATCTTTGTGCATGGATGATTTGACCCTTGTACCTGTGTACGTACCTGTGTCTGCCTATGTGATTTAACTGTCTGTCTGTCCCTCTGGGCTCAGTTAGCGTGTGCAATTTCACAGAATCACAGAATCACTCAGGTTGGAAAAGACCCTTGGGATCATCGTGTCCAACCATTAACCCTACTCTACAAGTTCACCCCTAGACCATCCGATTCGGGAAAAACTAGGATGTATCTCATGAGAATCCTGCTGGTCTCAAATCTTTAACTGCTTTGCTGTGTTGATTATGGTCAATTTTGTGAAGTCACCCTGACAACTGACTGACAGGTAAGTGTTGTTATCCCCTTATTCCCTGCATGCCTTACCCTTGTCATCTGCAATCTCTCCCTAAATCCTCTTCACTGGAGCGTCGTTCACTGCTCCCTTGCATACTTCTTCCACACAGTAAGGAACAAGGTGACTCTTGCCATCAAACTGAACCTCGATAAACCTCCGATAAACCCCAGCACGTTTATTAAACTCTGGCAAACGCCAACTGTATCCCAGTAAAACACGTGGCTGCTCTGCCGTGCCGAGTGAGGCACGTCCCGCTCATTCCGGAGCGAGCAGGGGCCTAAACCAGGATTTTCCAGCAGGTGATCCAAGTGATTTCAAACATTCACCTGTGACAATCCCACTCAAACAAGATCCAAAGAGCCAACAGCTCAGGAAATGGTCTAATGTTTGTTACTTCAAATCACGCTCAAAGTTGAACGGACTTTTGAACGTGTCTGTACTGGGCCTGCCTGAGCTGGAGTTACTGTTCCCCACAGCAGCCCTCCCAGTGCTGGGCTTTGCACTGGGAGCTGGGAAGGTGCTGAGCACACCCCCGGGTTGTGGCTCCTGCTGAGCGGGGCTCGCTCGGCACCAGGGCTGGTTTTCAACATTCCCTCTGCAGTGGGATGGGGGTGACAAGATCTTGGGAGGGGACACGACAGGGACAGCTGACCCAGACTGACCAAAGGGCTATTCCATACCCTGTGATATCAGCTGAACTATAAAAGATAAAAAAAGAGGAGGAGGGGGGGTGTTTGAAGCCCTGCTTCCTGAAAAGAGTCAGATATCACCTGCTGATGGGAAGTAGAGAAAAAAAATCTTTGTTTTCTTCTGCTTCTGCACACAGCCTTGCTTTGCTTTTCACTAAACTGCTTTTGTCTTAGTCCACGAGTTTCATCTTATTTTCTTCCCCCTGGTCCAGCTGAGAGGAGGAGGAGGATGGGGGGAAGTGATAGAGCAGCTCAGTGAGCACCTGGCATCCAGCCAAGGTCAAACCACCACAGTGCTCCTGTCAAATGCCGCATGATAGGGGTTCCTGACAGCCCTGATAGTCAACCCTGAGCTGGCTGCGTAACCCAGACTGTCTGCTTTCTGCAGCCACGCTGTTGGCATAGACACGCGATGAACTGTGCCCCGGGGAAAGTAAGGGATGCTCCTCACACCTCAAGGAGGCCAGATCCAGAGTCAGCATCCCACAGCATCCTCCAGTTAGGATCCGTGCTGCTTTGCAGGCTGCCAGAAGAGGCCTGGCACCTGGCAAGAAGCCACCAGCTCTGCCCGAGTGCGATTCAGAAGGACCAGCCCTGGTAGGTGTGTGACAGGCGGGGAGCAGCTTCCCTTTGAACTCAACCTTAATGTCAGAACCACTTGGCACAGCCCAGGGCCATGCCCTGCTGCCATGCAAATGAGGTTGGCACGGGGCCGTGTGATGAGTGTGCTGGTGTTTGGCTCTAGAAGAACACGTAAGAGGTGAGGAAACGCAATTCACCTCTTCCCTCCGTGGAGTGTCAGCGAGCTGCAGAGCTCACCCTCTGCCCGCTGCACTCTCAGCTGACGATCTTTAAGGTCCCTCTCAATCCAAACCATTCTATGATTCTATAACGCAATGCTGGCAGCTTTGCCAGTTATGCCAAAAGCTCATCCAGTATCTGAAGAAGACTGGAGTTTAACCCAACAACCAGCACAGGAGCCCAGGTCCCTGGCACCCTTTCAGAGACGCAGGCGGTTTCAAATGAGCAGCAGAAAACTCCTGCAATGAAGCAAAGCCTTGTCAGGGCTTGCCCTTCTTCATCAAAGCTCTAGCTGAACTCGATAATATTACCATAGCATGTTCCATTTGGTGGAGAAAGCAAAACAGACCTTCTGTGGAGGTGCTGTACGTGCTGGAGCCCTGAGCTAACTGCTGGCACTTTCTCCTGCAGGTCAGAGAAGAGACAGGCTCTCGCTTTCTGAAGCAACGGGCAGTAGCTACTGGTAAGTTTTCCAGCCCTTTCCCTCATCCCCAACATGTTTTTTTTTTCCACTGAGGTTTCACAGTTGTTGCCTCAGCACGCTGCTGGCAGATACCTCCTGACCTGCCCTCCCCTCGCACCACCCAAATCCCTCCCGATCCAAACAAGCCAAGGCAGATGGAGGCACACTCGGGTGAGAACAGGCAGAGGGATAACTGTGGCCACAGCGTGAGCGTTTCGAACCCCAGGGCTGCATAAGCTCGTTCCTTCTAGTGCAGCACAGACCTCCCCTCTCTGAGGTCTGTGTAAGTCCCTAAACATGCAAAAGCAGGGACTGGGGAGCCCAGGCACTCCACGCTCTCCTCCCTGCACACCACAGCTCCCCGCTGCTCACCCTCCAGCGATTTAAGACGGGGCTGGGATCTGCGCTGCAAGCTCAGGCGTTTGCAAAGGGCTTTTCTCACCCCGACGCTGCCGAGAAAGAATCTCAGCAAATCGCTCCTGACTCGAATGTGTGCAGAAGGAGAAAGCTGCTCTGGCAGCATCGATCACCACTCACGTCTCGTTGACTTGAATGCAGCTCCTTACACACTTTTTTTTTTTTTTCTTATGTTCTTTCTTT
Organism: Actenoides lindsayi; assembly: GCA_025331215.1. Classification (NCBI taxonomy): domain Eukaryota; kingdom Metazoa; phylum Chordata; class Aves; order Coraciiformes; family Alcedinidae; genus Actenoides; species Actenoides lindsayi. The sequence goes on from WTSP01020510.1 coordinate 7,038, forward strand.
CCCCTCAGTTACAGACACACTTTCCAGTGCAGAAAAGCCACGAGCTCACCTGACAGGTAATGCTTGTTCAAAACAGAAGCGTTTCCCACGGGTATTACAGCAGACGGAGCCGTGCAATAATCTCGGTTTATCTGGGTCTGATAGGATCGAGTGTTGAAGGAAACAGTCGATGGTGTTTCCTCAAGGATGGTGAGGGTTCACTCAAGGGTGGTGAGAGGCTGAAACAGGTTACCCAGGAAAGTTGCGGGTACTCCATCACTGGATGTGGCTGGATGGGGCCTTGAGCAACCTGGTCTAGTGGGAGGTGCCCCTGCCCATGGCAGGGACATTAAAACTAGATGAGCTTTAAGGTCCCTTCCAACCCAAACCATTCTATGGTTCTATGAAATATGGGGAAAATAATCAGCTTTGCCTCATGGACCGCAACAGATTTACTGCAGGCTGTGTCTGTAGAAAAGGGCCTGCAAAGGAGGCAGTTGGCAGAAACTTTTCTTCTTACCACTTTTCCAAGTCATTTATTACATTGAATGAGCAGCTCTTGTAACTGAACTTAAATAGGTGCCTGATATCTGAATGATCTGCTGAATCCCCTAGAAAAGGCTGTGGAAAGACCCCAAGTCAGCTCTCACAGAGCAGTGAATTGGAGCAAAATCAGGTCAAATAAGACCGGTTTTAGGGCCTTTATTTTTCTGCAAGGTCTGATTTGAACGGCACACACCATGTTGCCATCAAACGACCTCCTGTTTTCAGTGAGACCTTCCCTGACCCACACTGGAGAAAACAAGGGAAGAGTTATGTCCAGCTGAATGCCTCTAAGCCCTTATCTTGTGCTGTCACAAAGGGCTATCACAGGGTGGGCTGCCAAAGGGCTACCAGCATTTGCAAGACCACCACCTCACCACCTCAGCCTTGAAGGTGTACCTGGCATTACACACACACTGCCCTGAGCCCTCCCCCATCCTTACCAGCTCCATCCACTTGGAACATTTAGGTATTATGAGAAAGAGGAAAAGGTTCCTGACTGGTTCCCCCAGGATAGAGTTGAATGCTGAAAGGTTCTCCAGCTGCTCTGACCTAAACACAGCTCACTGCAGAGGCTTCCCCAACACCCCATGTGCTGTCCTAGGGGAGCTCTTTATAACTTGAAGCATGCAGGAACTGGCCTGATGCTTCACACTAATTCATTTCTGGACGATTTCTGTCCCAGCATAGTTGACTTTCCCTAGTCCACAAGCTCCTTCCTAATGCTCATCCTTGGTCCCATCCCCTTTTGCACGCTGGTTGCTAGAGCTCCAAAACTGACCTGTCCTTGTTCAAAATCATGTCTTTGCTGATGTGCAGGTTTGCAAGGGCAATAGAACCATGTCTGATAATGTAAGTCTCTCTGTTTTCCCTGAACACCCTGGGTGGCAGAGAGACCAAGAGGCTTCCAGTGCAGCTGACTCAAAAGAGCAGTTGAAGCACAGCTCTGCTGGTGGGAACTTCCCTGGCTTCCACAAAAGCCCAGTTGCTGCAGGGAAGCACCCAACAGTTTTCTTCAAATTTCCTCAGGCCACCCATTTGCAAAAATTCCTTCCCTGTCATTCCCGAGCAGTCTCCCCAGGACAGTGCCCGTCCTCTTCGACCTGCCACTTCAGGCCACTCACTATTGGCCATAGCGAGGAGCGCAGAGAGGAAGAAGCTAAGGGTTTTCTTTTTCAATCTTCCATACAAAACAGCTTCACCCAGTCTGCTGTGCTCTGTAGCCATCAGGGAATCTAATTCCCATGAACTTAACTTCAACCTTTTTATAACCCAAGCATCTGTTCGGTGTTATACCCTGTGCAATGAGCCCCCAAGCTGAACAGTGCATCGCAGTCAGAAAATATTTCCTATTATTTCAGACTTCCTGCCTAATAATTTCTTGTGTGTCACTCTGGTCTTCTTTTCTCAGCAGCCATGACTGATGCATAGAAAGTGAAAAAGGAGTAATTATTCTTCAGATCTTTGTTACATTCTCCCACCTCAGGAACCTTTTTCAAAGTGAAGGTGGTAGACTACAAACTCTCACTTGTAGGAGACCTCTTCCAGACCTCTATTCTCCATCTTTTTTTCTAGTCTTAGGCAGATATAAGGTCAGAACAGAGGAGTGAGAGGAATGAGAACTAGCCACAGTACTTTCATGACAATGCACCACTGCATTAGCAGGAGCAGAATGACTTGATGTCATTGTACCTTTATGATGAATTTTCCACCTGCTCCTGGCCTTTTTAACACAGAGGGAACATTTTGAACTTATCCAAACTGGCACCAAGGTCTCCTCTCCCAGAGTGGCTATAGCTAGTGTAGAATGGCTTAATTCATGTGAAGACCTAGTTAGGACTTTTCTCCATCCTTATGCTCTCCTATACATTAATGTGTATTTGATGCTGACTGTGCCATGCCACCATCCTCTCTTTTGCTTATTTAGTTGTACTTTGGGTCAAGATGCAGACCAATGTCTGTTCCTTCTTGTCAGCAGCCTGTGGCACAGCTGGATGAACTATGTTGCAGAAACCCCATCAAGTACCTGGCTCTCACATATTCTGCAATGGTATCCAAGCCCACCCACTAAATCTGGGTAGAACATCTCTTTCTGGTTCCACTTGATTGTGGAACAACCTTTTAAGGGCAGTTATTAGACTCCCAGGGCATGATCTTGAGCAACAGAGACCCTGCTGCCACGGGACATTAGAGTCTGTGATGTACAAGGGCTTTACTGCAACAGGAGACTCAGGTTCTAACCTCTGAGCCTTGGCTCAGAGTGGTTCAGTACCAGACTCTCACACCAGTGAGGGCTAAGGATTGTAGAAACACCACAAGTTCATCAGTATGCTACAAAATGTACCCAAAAGCTGCCAAGCAACAGGGATTCTCCAGCAAGGGACTAAACCAAAAGGAATTCTGGGAAAGGTGACAATTTCTCATGTGAGGGATGCCAAATATTTATAGTGGGAAATCTATAAGATGGGAAAGTTGAAGGACCTGTAGCAAAAAATCCCTTATTAAAAGCAGATTTTATTTACTTCAAGAGCTACTATAATAGGTATGTTAGCAGGAACTATAGCTCATATATTTGTGAAATAAGTAAATGACAAGTACAAAGTGTAAATGCTGCTAGAAAAGGAGCTGTGCTGTATTCAAGGGCGCTTGAACACGCAGTTTTCCTCTTGACAGGTACTGAAAGCATGGGAAAAATTAATTTGCTTGAAAAGATAAAGCATAAATAGAGTGAGCTTATCCTAAAAGGGAGATTATAGCTGTAAAACTTGAGTTGACTAATTCTAGAAGTTATGAAATCACATACTTCATTTGAGATGCCTGTTAGTTATAAAAAAACATTGAAGAATTGAGTGTCATTGACATTTTAAGTGCGTCATTCTAGATGGAAAAGAACATTTCACATGCAGCTTCTCTTCAATTTCCCCAAAAAATTCCCAAGATGAAAAAGGAGTCCAGGACATTTTCTGGAAATACTCTGTTCTTTTCTGATCCTTCCCATCTCAAACAAGATTTCGTTTGCTACCAGCTGATATCTGAGAGGCATTATTCCAAGCTCTTGTAAACTTTAGAGTGACTCACATGCTACTTTAGATTTTGCCAGGACTCAGACCAGTCTCTAGATATCTGAGAGGTAGATGAGGATGAAGGCAGAACATGAGTACCTTCACTTTCTTTTATTCTTCTCTGCCTGTATCAGAGAGATAGGTTCTAAGCCTCACAGTCCTTATAATAGTTGTATAATTTAGCTTGGCTTGCTATCACAATCCTTGTCCATCGTTCTCCCACACAGAAATACTTTCCTCATGTACTTTGCCTCTTGGAGAAAGATCAGAAAGATTTGATACCTCAGCAGCACTGACAGGCAGGCTGAAAAAAAAACCCAAACCACCATTATTTTGTTGCGCTACTCAGAGAATATGCAAGAAATTGCACTCCTAAAAATCCCCTTGTCTCCTTACAGATTATTTATTGCTAGAAAAGAGAGGGAAGCGGATGTTGCTGCGAGCTGAGCACATTAGTTTTTTGGAATCTCATTTCACCCAGGATAAACCTAATGCTTATTGCCAAGAGAATTTCAAAGCTTTCCCTTACCTGCATTCCATTTGCCTCCCTGCCCATGCACACACACCCCTTCCCAAAATACTGAATCGAAATCAACTTTAAATATTAACTCAATCCTATCAAAAAGGTTTCATTTCCTGGAAAACAGTTGTCTCAGCCTTTCTTGGTGTTTAACATTAACTTTCCATGTTCATTTTAATACCTGGTTGAAATTTATGGGGTTTTGTCCTCTTCCTTTTCACTGCCTCAGCTGCTGTGTTTTACCACAACAATTTTACGTGACGGTCAGTAAAGAGAAGAGAAAACTCCTTTGCTTCCCCACAGAAAAGTAGGTGGTAGGATTTATTCTCCTGGCAGTCCAGTGAGAGAAAATAAAATGGTGTGTGGGAGGTGAAGGGAATAAGGCAGCAGCTCCCTGATTCTTCCCGAGATCCCTGCAGCCTGGGAAGCATCCTCAGTTTGGATCAGACTGATGTTGGGGTCTAGATTAGGGCTCTGCTTGTAATTAGCTAACCACAAGACTGGGAAAAGGTCTGGAGGAAAGCTGAGACTAACACCAAGCTTAGTGTTTTGTTGCAGCAAAGTGTTTTAAAAAATATAAAGAGAGAAGTGATTTTAAACACAAAGCATTGCTTTGGTATTCAGCTTCTCAAAGCACAAGTGGGTTCTTCTGAGTTTCTGGTAAAACCAAATGACACTGGTAAGCCAAAGGCAATCCTACAGCAAAAGATTTCCTTGCGAACACTCAGGAAGAAAAGCTGGACACAAGGGCTAAAAACTCTGACATTCTTCAGAAACAACTTGGCAGGCAGAGACATTTGGATGTCTCAGTGCTTGGCGACAAATCACACTGATCATCATGGAACTTTTGCAAGCACAATAGATTCTGTCTAAGAACCATAACAGCAATCCATTGCTCCTGCAGAAAATGATGCTTTAGTATTTCCCAAAGCATGAGGTGCCAGCATGGTACCCATATGTATGACTGCCCCAGCAGTGGGTTCACTTAAGAACAAGGTTTTTACTCTGTAAATCAGTAAGATATCACCCCAGACCTGCAGGGAAAAGCCATCTGTATTGCTCCGCAGGGTCATGAGACTCAGTCTTTAGGAAGGACAGTCCCATCATTCAGGATTTGGCCCACAACCAGGACATCCAGTCACAGCAAACCCCTTTGGGCAGCCTGCACTGGCCAAGTTCTTCCGAAAGCATCCTCGGCTTTCACTGCTGACTGCTCAGATCTGGACATCCTATGCCCACCTCCAAAAACATTACCAGACAGTTGGCCTGCAGCCAACTCACCACAGTTCTCAAACTGTAAAATACAAGTATTTCTGCCCTAGCATTTTGATGATGCTATCTAAATTGCTTGCCCTGCCCGTTGAAGTAGAGATCTCGCATTACATTCAGCATCATATCCCTGGCTGTGGCAAACTAACCCACCTCTTCACCCTCTCTCTTCCTCCCGCAGTGAAGAAACAAGATCTCACCAACATCGTGGGAAAACATCTGCCCATCCTGCAGTGGGAAGACAAGCGAGGCTTGGCCTTTACCAAGAACAACCTGAGCTATTCCAGCAACGCACTGGTGATACCCGTGTCTGGGGACTACTATGTCTATGCTCAGGTCACTTTCCGAGGGCCCATTGAAAGTTACAGTAAACCAAATTCTGTCACTGAGATTATCACCAAAGTCACTGACAGTTACCCCGAGCCCACCCAGCTGCTGACTGGCACCAAGACCCTCAGTGAAAATGGAAACAGCTGGTTCCAGCCTATTTATCTGGGTGCCGTGGTCTCTTTAGAAGTAGGAGACAAGCTAATGGTCAACGTTAGCGACATCAAGCTGGTGGATTACACTAAGGAGCACAAAACCTTCTTTGGTGCCTTTTTACTGTAGGTCCCTGGCAGCAGCTGGTGGGGGCTTCCCTTCGGGGCCCTGGTGTGACCTTGCTGGACCTTGGCTTTGTGGGTGCACATAGGGGTGCGATCGCTGTGCTGTTACCCTTCTGTGCTGTTTCTCCCCTGCAGCCTTAAATTAAGGGGTAGGGAAAGCTGAATCCTCAGGCTGAATTGAAACAAGCTAAAAAAAAAAAAAATCCACAAAAAAAAAAAAAACCAACCAAAAAAAAAACCCCAAACCAAAAACTTTGGAAAGTAGAAACTGAGAGCTCTTCAAAACTTTGTAAGCTAGGGATGAACAGTTGATACCTGCAGGTAGGAATATTGATCTTGAATATTGCATCTAAGCTACATCACCAATTCCACCTCCAATGTCCTGTTTCCTCAACTCAAAAAAGCGTTTTGAACTTTCTCCAGCAATTCCAGTATAATTTTGCATGACCCTTCTTCAGATTCTGAGTTCTAAAAGGTAATTACTTTTCATCATTTCCTTATGAATAGATTTGCTCAGTACTTTGCACTAACACAAAACTCAACTTAATCATTAACTGCTTAATTAATACCTTCCAACTTCCCTGTAACATAGATTAAAATTATATGATGCGTTTTGCAGAAGCTACTTGAAATTCTATTTTTTTGCCCAAGAAATTGTTTACAGTTCTTTAAGTCAATATACAGCCTCAAAACTTGATGTCAAATTTCTAGGGAATGCGCACAAACACTTTCTGTTTCAACATGAAAGTGGAATCTCCCCGCTAGGTCCTAACATTAGGCAAAGAAACACGCAGCACAATTTTCCACACTTTTTAAATCAACCACTGAAATTTGGGGAGAAAAACCTCTGCAATGTTTTGCTTTCTGTTATGTTTCATGCAAAGCAAGCGCAACTAAAGAAATCACTGTCTTGGTGCTCCCCCTTGCAACCACTGCCTATGCTGCAACGGTCCCCTAACCACAAGGGAATCCCCAGCCTTGCCCTGGGTGAGGGCTGACAACCAATAGTCCCCACAGAAGGTCAGAAGATCCAAAGAGAGGGTCATAGTGAGCCCCAGCCAGATGTGGAGCTCAGGAATGTTTAGCTTCCCGCTCCACACTTATTTATTTTCATAGACTTTACTGTCTCTCAGGGAAATGTCCCAGCTTTCCTTCTCCTCCCACAATGACTCATGTTCTCATAGATTTGGACTTTAAACTCTTAAATGCCAGGAGGTCTCACACCTGAGCATCTACCACCCAGCCATTTTGCAATGACCAGGCTTCACTCTCTGCGACTCTTCCTCTTTCCTGCCTCACCTCATTGGATTACCTCCATTTCCCACATCTTGGCCAGAAGTGACAGCAAGGCTTGATTGCCTGGTTAAGGTTTCCATTCAAAACCATGGTGGGGACCAAAACCACACTGTCAGTGTCAGGGAGGCACTGATGTTGAGGGATACATCACACTGGGGATGGACCGTTATAGCTGAAGAGGTCAAAATTGCAGAGAAGGTCTCTGGAGGAGACAGCCCAGCTATAAAAGAACATGCATGCTGTTGCAGCCCAACCAGCACTGAGACCAGGCTGCTTTATCCACAGTGAGCCTCTTCTGAGCAGGAGACAATTTATTGTTGTATAAAAATCTGTTTGAGCTGACAAGGAAAGGTCAGTAGCACAGCAGAGTATAGAGAAAGGCCAAGGCAAATTGAAGGCAAAGGGAGGAGAGGAGCAGAATAGGGGGTGGAAGATCCAAGCAACACCAAGACTTCTGTCTCTTCATCGCTTGTTCCAAGCACCTTCATAATGACAGCATGACCATACCTCTTAAGTCTAGCAGGTCTTTTATGTTGTAAATCATCTCAAAAAAGGAGGTGTTTTGGTCATCCCTATTCTGCAGTGCTTGGGTCCCGTAGTAGGTCTCAGTCCTTTACTGTTTGTAGTAAACATATCACAGAAATTAGGAGATCGCCATCGTGCCCTGCCCTTCTTTCCTCAGCAGATGTCTTTCTTGCTTCCAGATTCTCCTTGACTGACTTCATTGGGTGCTGGCCCACTATACAACACTGCCCATCTAGGAGACCTTGACATTGTCCCTTCATCAAAACCTCATTTCAGTTTGGGTTCCCATCCTTTCTTTGACATGTCCTTTGTTTTCCCCACATCCACATGTCAGCTGTCCTCTTCATCCCTTTCTCCTATGGGCACTTTCCTGCCTTCTTGGCCCTACTAGATACAAGGACACCTTTTTGTCCAAATCCGGTTTTGTACATAAAACTGCTCTGTCACAGTCACCTCAGCGTGCAGAGAAAATAGACATCTGAAAATGGGTTAGGATGACAGAAAGAAAAGGCAATGATCCTGCCAGCAGCTGCAAACACTCTTGGCCAAAACTTCCTCTAGTGTCTTCATTAGCAAGGTTCACTTCCATCTTTAAGTCCTTACTCCTATGTTTTCTCCACCCTTTTCATTTAAGCGGAAGCCGGCTCAGATGGGACCAGTGATGCTCCATATGTCCATTCAGTGCCTGGCACATGTAACCTGGCCTCCCTTCTTCTCAGAAAGAGTGCCTGGTCATTCACCTCCTTGGCAGGGCTGTTCTCACTACTCAGAAATCACCCACCCCATGCTAAAATCTGCTGAAATCTCACTCTCTTGGCAGTTCAAGACAAAAGTTACTCTCTGGGAAACCCTAAGACTTTCCTTATCTCAGATTTTCTTGAATGTTCTCTCAGCACCCCATACTGAATCCTTCTGAGCTTCTGAACTCTTATCGGTGTGCCCAAAATAGGATCTGAACTCATGAAAACATGAAATTTGCAGCTCTTGCAGACCAGCAGGTAATGCACTTTAGGTCTCTAGCGCACGAAACAATGTGGTAAATCTCAAAGGAAAGACTTTAAAGTGACCTGTCCAGGAAAGCAATTCCCAGCAACTAGGTAGGAAAGCTCCTGTGAAGTGCTATACAGGATGAATTTCATTAATCCTCCAAGAAAATTGGAGTGCAAATTGTAGCTGTTCTGAGACAGGGAAATTCAGATTTAGCACACTAGCTGATTTTACATGACCTAGGTTGATCTATCTGGCATTATTTGTTTTAAAGTGGTGCAGGTGTATTAATCCACACATCTACCCCAGTGGAAATTCTCTTTCTCCCTTTCCCCCCCCAACTCATGCTAATAATAATTCTGTAATAGTGACCAGCAAATAAAATAAGCATGTAAGGGCTGATTCTGACCCTGCTGTATATCAGGTATTCCTCCACAGAAGTCAATAGCACAAAGCTGGAGTAAAGTCACTTAAGCGAGGCAAAGGTCAAAGGGAAAGATCTCAAAGAGGCTGAGCCCAAGCTGCGGAATTGCAAATGATTTTTTTTCTGAAGCTAAATAAGGATGGAAATGTTCTCAGAAATGTGTGCTTATTAAATTAGAAAAATTTTCTTTAGCATAAATCATTTCTGGAGATGTGAAAATGCACAGGCATCAGCATTTTCAACTGAATGAGAAGATGATGAAATCTGGTCATGTGAACAAGTGACCTTTCAGTCCATGGTCAAACCGAAAATATGTTTTGTTTTGTGTGGATGTGAAACTAAAACAGTTACAAGAAAAAAATCCAAGCTGGAGAAAAAGGGTGAAATAGGCAGCTCGTGCTAAATGAGTTAAGACTATCTGATTTCAGCTTTTGGCCCTTACATTTCTCAGAAAAAAAAAAAAATTAAAATTTAGCAATTTTAAGAACAAGCCATTGAAAGGAAAAGCAAAGATTATTTATATTTTAATATGAAGTCTGATCAAAATATTTCTTAGGAATTCTTTTTCCCTAATCTCTTTGATCGCCCTAAAAACTAACACTAAATATAACCTAAGTTCCTAAAAACTTCACTTACCTACCGCTTCCTTTCCCTTTAAAAGCTGAGTATTGGTAAATAAACATTAACGTTCTCTGCGTATACAAAGAGCAGTAAATTTAAATGAAGCCATATAAGGATCACAGCTCCAATCTTACCAACATATTCTTGTGCTGTACTTAGTCCTGATACCCTCAGCTACACTACCAAAGAGCACTTACATGGACCATCTCCAGCACATGTATGTTGGCAGGGTTAGGGTCCAGAGGTGCAAAGTCAAGGGTCATGTTCCTTAGCGAAACGTAACCTAGATGATGAAAAGAATGCTGATGAGACAGACCATTTTGGACATTAGGATGAGCAGACTTCCTCCCCGCCCTGTAGAAAAGGAGGCTGCCAGGCTCTACAGAACTGCCGCACAGAGCAAGTGGCATAGATTAAGGTGTTCACTTGTGGTTTGCAACACAGATATTTCAAAATTTAGAAGGAGATCTCATTTTTCACCTCTGTATGGTATAACTGACCACACTGTGCTTTGTTTTATTAATCTCCTGAGTGGCCCATCATTTCAGATGAAAAATGAGGAGAAAATTCATTCTTCAGAAGAATTGGAAAAAGTCCAGAATTTTTGCCCAGTTCTGGGTATTAGACACCAGTATAGCATTTTGCTATTGTAAGAAATTTTATAAGTGATTGTATACTGTCTTGTGCTTCAGTACTGACATTGTCTCTTTACCAGTAGAACTGACCTAGCTTCTTCTTTCCAAGTATTACTGTAATAAAAATGCAAGTTAACTAATGTGACAGCTTCTGATCCTGGTCCCCTTCCAAAAACACTAACCAAGCAGCACATTCAGAGCAGTCAGCTAATACAGCCCCATAATGCTGATGTATAAGAAACTAATTTCCTTGTGTGTTAACATATGAATGATAGTCATTTTAACCATGGTTAGAGGTCCCTCATCAGAGCGAGCTCGGATTCAGCTTTTCCCCTGGGGCTTATCGATATTTGCATTTCAAAAGGCAAAACAACATGGAGGTTGAACAGATTTTCTTTTCCAGTCCCTTTTCCCCTTTGCAGCTGGTTGCCTCTTACTGTTATTTCTTAGTCTATTCTGAAAAAAACCAATGTTCAACAGAAAATGCATCATAGCTGTACTCTGGGCCGACTCAGTCAGGGACTGATGGTCCCTGTTGAGCACCCAAGGGAGACAGGAACCAGGTGGTGAGACACTGGAATGTGCTGCCCAGGGAAGTTGTGGACACCTCATCCCTGGAAGTGTTTAAGACCACTCTGGATGAGGCTCTGAGCAACCTGCTCTAATGGAAGGTGTCCCTGCCCACATCAGGGGGGTTTGGAATGAGATGATCTTTAAGGTCCCTTCCAACTCAAGCCATTCTATGTTTCTATCACCACCTGGCCAAAAAGCCAGTGCAAACTACAAGAGCACCTTAGCAGCTTGGAATTGAATGTTTCCTATCGCTCAGCTCCTGGCTGCCAAGCACAGCCCGGACAAGAAATTTTGGCCAAGTGAGTTTCAAAGTCTTGCTTGAAGGCAGCAGAGCTCTGGGCACTCTTAGCCCTGTTCTAGCTTCAGCTTTGCTGTCCTTACACTTTCAGCATAATAACATCATCCACTGCATATGCATTTCTTATCCTGAACAGTGTTATCTTCAATTCCTCTGCAGTCAAGAATGCAAATTCTTTTTTCCCCACTAGCAGAACTGAGAAACCTTTTCCCATTTGGCATATTATTTCTTATTTTAAAAAATTCTTTGGTTTTCCTGGCTTAAACTAAGAGTATCATGTTTAAATTGCTTCAGATGAGATTCCTGGTAAAAGGCTCTAAGTACTGGCTCAAGGGAGGTTTTCACCTGAAAACTCCAAGTGAGGACATCTCCTTATCCTGGTTTCCACCCACTTGCAAATATCTGAGGTATTGTGTTAGCAGTGTCTGTAAATCAGCCAGGAGGTAAACAGGAGGAATCAGACCACATTCTCCCGTAACAGCAAAGCATGCTGTGGGGTTTTTTTAAATCCAATAGCTACCTCACATTTAAGAGACTAGCAAAAGCAAATTATAATTTTTTTATTATTATTTTCTGTTTTAACTTGAGTTAAGCAGAAATCACTTCTTTTCTTGCCATTTTACTCTGTGCTTTGCACGTATAGGGTAATAGCTTGAGTTAACATCTCCTGTGTGGTCTAAATACACTGGCACATAAAAGTCCCTCCATATCATCATTGTGCTTCATTTCACCTACCTTTGATCAGACAGAAGGTGTCTACTCTCAATAAATTTCTAGGCTCCCTCTCTAGTGGGGGGGAAGAAGAAAAAAGATGCACATTTCTTGAAGGTTGCACATGCCAGGGAAGGTGAAGATTACAGAGGTACTTCTCTCCCAGGGCTGCAGAGGGATGTGTATAGTATTTTTCTAGCTAAATGTAATAGCATCACTCCATGAAAGTGGTAACTGCACTGCACTCACTTTCTCAGATGGCTGGGTAAAGTTGCCCAGCTCCTGCCCAGGCAGAATCTCCATAGGGTTTAGTGTTAACAAATTCATGTGTGGACACAACTCTTGAGGGAAGGGAGAACCTCACTTCTGTACGATGAAGTTATCACTCCATGAAGCTCATCCTGCAGAGTAGGTCACTACCCACAAGAGCTTAACATTCTCAATATGCCCAACCACAGCTGGATCCACTATTTGCCAGCCTTGTTCCTACATGAAGACACCTTTTCCCAAATGGGGGTAAATTCAATGTCAGTTATTATATCCAGCTTTTGGGAAGAGCTTTGAGTTCACTCTGGCAGGGCATGGAAACTTTGTCCCCTAAGCATCCTGTAGGATGAAGCCCAGACTGAGATGAAGTAATCTGTGCTCACAGAAGGTCTATGCTGCAAAAACTCCAGCTCAGACAGGCAGCTGAATAAGGGCCGTGTTTTCTAACACACTCAGCATCTGTCAGATAGGTTCTAAAAGGAAAGTAGGACTCCCCACTTCGATTTCTTTCTGAGATCTGGTGCCAAAGCTAGGTATGATTCTCTTCAAAACTGCAAAGACAAGAGCCAAGTTTGTCAACAGTGACAGTTCCAAATTCATTTTGCCTTCGAAGTATTATTGCTAAATCCTTTGGAACAGCATTACCTGAGGAGTCATATCCTGGTTTAGTAAACACTATGTCAGGAGTGTTTGGGGTTTTTTGCTGAATTATGAACTCAACTAGCTTTCCAGATACTCTCATTCTTGCACAAATATGTTCTTCCATTGATTGTAGAGTTTTATATTAAAACGTCAAAAAGGCACTGAAAATGTTTGCTGCATATTTATTGGTACTGTACATACTGATGTCTTAATTTTATGTAAGAGAAACTGTAAAAATCATGGTATAAAGTTTAGATCTGACACTTAGCTATTTCTCTCAGAAAATAGCTTTGACACCTTCTGACAATGAAGTTTATAAATAGTTCTTTAAAATGTGCTTTGTGTCTTAAAGCAAAAAATAATAATAAAATAAAAGCATTTAATTTGATTCATATTTATTCCCGAGTCTGTCTTTATTCTTATAAGCACCCACCAAGTGCTCATAGTTACAGCTGGGTGGATGTTTACCTGTGCCAAAGAGGATGAAATGTGCTGCATATTGCTTGTGATCCATGTTTTCCAAGATGTAAACGGATTTTTTTATATAAGCTATTAATCACATACATAATACACACAGCAAATTATTCATCCTGATGTTTCAAGAACGGTGAAATTAAGCCCTATTCATCTGAGGACAAGTTTCAGACCTTTTCACAAACCTTTACTTTAAGCTCTTTAATTGGATAGTTTTGCTCCAGCAATCTGTGATTGAGTACTGGGACTGCAATTTTCAATTCCACACAGATTTATACTTTTTTCTCTAGATGTAGCTGAATTTCGCCTTCATTTGTAATAGGGCCCAACTCTTACTGACAACACCCCCATCACTCACAAAAAAATAAAAATCAGTGCATCCCAAAGATTATATACCCTGCTTCAGGATGAAAAAGTGCCCATTTGACTGCTTTCTGCTCAACAACAATAAGATTATTTAGAAAAACCTCACTGTGCTTTGAGATTTCTGTAGAATTTCAGCACACTGGAGTAGAACAGCACTTATACAGAAAATAGGACTGTGTGTGGATTAACTAAACACTTAATTCTCACAATAGGATCCCTTTGACCAATCCCATAAATTACTCTTTCTGTAAAAACACCAAAGGGAAAAAATAATTCTGTTTTCTACAGTAATGACTTTTGCTCATGGGTATCTGCTAAAATTAGAGAGGTGGCCCTGACCTGCAGTCTGCAAGTCAGGTGTTAGTCCAGCTGCTTCTAAAGTCTAATGGAGATGGGTCAACTCTGCCTCAGGGGCCATGTCCCTTTCTCTGTTGGGTCAGCTTGCCCTCTCAGAGACCATCTCCAATTCTCTGTTAATTCCAGAGATCTTCAAAACATTTCAGCACAGCTGAGGCTAAGTAGTAAGAATCACACCCCGCACTTCTGAGCTGAGTGAGGGCTAGAGTTTGGGTGGGCAGCTCCATTTGTGGTCCCCAGAGAAAGGCAGCTCAGCAGTCCCCAGAGTCACAGCCTGAAGCTGACTACTGCACCAGCCTATGGAACTGTTCTGCTTCAGCAATGTGACAGCAAAGCATCCAGCTTTCCCTCTTCTCTCCCTACCTCATTTGATGAGAATAAGCTCATTAGTTAACTATGAGAGCACTGTTAACTATGAGAACACTTTACACCAGGAAGGGAAGAGGTCCAGCATTCACTACTGTCCAGTCGATGACTAAGGCACACCACCACCTCCCCCAGTTTTGAGTCAGTCGTTGCAGACAGGATAGAGAGGCACATTTCCACATGCAGAGACCAAAGTGGAAGAGATCCATCAAGACACCATAAAGCTAACAGCTGCCAGGGCACAGTTAGCCGGGAAATCACACACAATAGATATTTGCTCACTACTTCCCTTCTTTCATAGGTGCCTGAAAGCAAAGGATGGAAGATGACATCCTTTCAAAGACCTTGTTAGCAGCAAGTGCTGCCCTTGCCCCAGCTCTTTAGCAAGATGACTTCACTTTGTGAAGAAAAGGAAGTGGAACATCTGTATGTAAATCAGGGGAATCTCTAGAACAAAATGAAAGAGATATGAAACAGCTTTTTGCTATAGCACTGGGGCTGTTCCTCTTTGTATCGTATTATCTGGTGAGAAGGTAGGAAAGATATTACAGCATGTGGAAAGCTCCAGTATCTGTGGACAAATCTCTAGGTTCACTGAAACTAGACAGTCCCTGGGGCTCTGCTGCCATTACCTTATGCATGGTGGCATCTCGGTTTGCCTCGAGAGGTCCTCCCTTCATACTTCAAGGAAAGAGGTGTCGTAAGGAGGATCAAAACACACCTCTCCTTCACTCATTTACTGCAGCTAATTCTCACATAGGCTAAAAGCATAGGGCTGATCTCCTGCATATCACGCTATTCCTGACCCGCTACAGACACAAACTACACTTGGATACTTATTCATTAGGCACATTCTGTTAAGCAAACCTGATATTTCTCACCCCAGCTTCTAAACTACAATCCCCATTTCAAGAAGGCATTTATGCACCCAGTCAACACCAATTACATAATCACAATTTTTTTTGTTTGGTTTTTTTGTTTGTTTTTTACAAGCTATGGGAGCATTTTCTTGCTTCAGCAGGGCATCATGGAGTCATGCATTGAGGCTGGAATTGTACCAAGGACAACACCATTCTTTAAAGAGGTTTTACTTCATTCTTGCGGAAGGTTCCCAAGAGGTAACTGGGCAAATCCTTGCTATTTTTAAGGCAACGATGTTAGAGTGTTGCCAGTTGCCACAAGGAATTCTCATATTATTTCTTCCCAGAAAAGCCTTACTGCATCACAGGGTGGATCTCCCAAGTCATCAGGCAAGCTGTCATGATACACCAGCACTATACTTTCTGGGAAATCCCAGAGTAAGACACACACTATGCACATGGCTGGCTCCAAGATAACCTCTGGTCTCTACCCTCTGCTATCCCTTCAGAAGGAACTACATCCCCTAGCTTCAAAAGGTTTCCATGGTCCCTCTGCTCCCACACAGGACACATGCTTCTTTGAAGCAGAGGATACAAATTAGACTATTTTACCTTACTTTACAGCCTGATGTCAGACCTGGTGGAACCAAAACAGGACTCATTCATTTAGGTTTATGTTTACACAGCTTAGAAATAACAGAAGATTAACAGCATCAGCTTGTACTTCACAAAACCCTCTCCCAGTCTTCACCAAAGGGCTCTAATAGCCCTTACTGGCCTCAGGAATCACTACTTCATCTTCTGGGGGTGGGCAAGCAACCCCCTGAGAATTAAAGGCAAAGAAAAACCCAAGAACATTTTAATCTTAATTACAAGTGCAGTACTGGCAGCATGCAGTGCACCTCATGCAGCTCAGGGCTCATCTCCAAAAATAGCACTTTGGCAAAATAACGAGTTTGTGTGAGGAGATTGAAGCCTCAGTGGAAGTTCTTTGGTATTATTTGTTCCTTCAGCTTCCTGTAGCAGATTCCTTAAATTCTTTGCCCACTGGGTAAGAATGCTCTTCCCATTTCAACCTGAAAGTGAGAACAGCCCTTGAGCCTGGGGCTGACGGCACTCACCCAGAGCACAGGAGACAGGAGATCAATCTAGTCTGGGACAGGTCTTCCTTTTTGGCCAGAGCTTTGTAACATGACAGTTGTGTGTCAGCATTCATGTTTCCAGTTCATCATTCAGCAACCTGTACCACATGAAAGAAACCTCACCAGAAGCCACAGTCACACCCTCTCCCTCCCATGTAGATACAATGGCCAATCTATGTGTCCCTTGGCTAACAGACCAGTCTTGGAGCCTCAGGAATTAGTATGTATGCCCATAACCTACAGACTGGTTGGCTTACTGCACTATGAGGGGCCATCCTCCAGCAAGCAGAGAATGCCCTACGAGGTCCCTGGGTCAAAGGAGCTGCAAAGAAGTCATGAGTAAGTGATAGCATCAGCTAACATCCAGACTCCCATCAAAAAATATCACTGATTAAGTGTTATTTCCTTATATGACAACCCTTCATTCTTATGGGTCACCAGTCTCTAGTGTGTGAGAGAGAGAGAGAAAAATAGAAACCAGCCAGGAGGTTGCTGGCTTGTCACCATTTCTCCTTTATGGGCTTTCCCATCTGGCTCTTCAGCAAAACCAAATGTTTCTTAATTTCTTCCCCTTTTTTCTCCCTCATTCACTTTGGGGCAGGGAGTCACAGAGCCAGAGAGAGCTGGGAGCCCACCTCCCAGTTCTTTGAGAGCTGTGCTCCAGACATTGGAAGGAGCATGGCAGAGGCTGCTCTGCCACAGCACAGCAACAGGGGCTTACAGGGAACCACAGATGTCACACCAGTGCGCTCAGACAGTAGAACAACATCTCCTCCCTCACCCTGTAGACATGACCATTGATCACTTATGTGGAGAGAGACCAAGGGAAGTCCTTGGCTGAAGAAGTAAAGTGATAACCCAACCCAGAGTCACATGCAACAGGAAACATCAGATAAGCATGAGCCTGAATTATTGCGCGACTTGGGTGTTTTTCACTTAAAAGGGTCAGAACTAAGTAGCTATAAGAAAAAAAAAAAAAAAAAAAGACTATAAGCAGTCAGGCTCCCTCAGATTCCTCTACAACCACCCCAAATAATACATTATGGTACAGTTTCCCTCCATACCTTCAGTGATCAGCCCATCCAGCCATCTGATCCCCACAACACACCAAAGTATGGCCTGCAAGCCCCTATTCTGGACTGCAACAACCCATCCTCCTACATAACCACCTTCCCTTCCCACTCCCCCTTTTATCTTCCTCTTCAGAGCACACACCTGCAGAAGCAGAGCAGGGTGGAGGCTAATGGAGTCAATTAGCTCTCATTAACACCTTTTTGACCAGGCTAGCTGGTGTAAACCACCCTGTAAGTCCACCTGCATGTGTCACTGCCCTGGGGGAAATTCCCCAACCCAACTCAAGCTCTGTCTGGGTCTCTCTGTACTACAGCCTCCTCTTCAGAAACACACAACAGGCAAGGACACCACACCAAAATGCTTAAGCACTGCCTTGGTGCTTTCCATAGTCTCCTGAGATGTCAAGGATCTCCCTCCCTCACTGCAGGAGCCCAGCCCCCAAGCCATGGGTGGATTCCCACTCCTGTAATTACTTTCCTGCCTAGATGTTTGCTTTGATTTGGATGCAGTGAAGAACCTGCCATTAGACCTCTCCAGCCTCCTTGCAAATGATGCCCTGATCTCCATCCACAGGTACTAAAATTCTCTCCCTTCACAAGGGAACTCCTTGCTCTCAACAAGAATATTTACTGCATACCTCAGAGAACATGTTACTTGTAATTTACTCTTTGTTTTCTCTGTCCTTAGAGCTTTCCCTTTATGCATTCAAGAACTTAAAAGCAGCACCCTGTAAAACAGCCAAACTACAATGTGCTCTAAGTGAGAAATGGAACTTGTTACCAGTATCAAATTCCAAACACCACCACGTGATCTGATGCTGTCACTCAAAATATTACTTGTTTTCTTAGGAATAACTGATGCATTCCCAGAAATTCGGGACCTTTTCTGACTGTTCACTCAGAGAAGGTACTGATCTAACTGGGCTCTTTCAGTCTACATGGAGAGAGTATCGAGGGTCATGAGTGTATTTATCCTTATATCATTCCTACAAGATAGGGAAAGGCTGTTTTTGCAAATGGGGAACCATGGAGACACTAAATGACTCATCCATCTGGAGTCACACAGGAAATCCGTGGTGGAGAAAGAAAAGGCAATCAGTTAAGTCTTCCGAGGTCCCCCACTTATCCCCTAAAGTTTTCCCTGTTGTCGGACACCTGGCGTGGGGTTATTGGTCAAAGGATAATGAAAGCCCTCACCCATGCAGCCGGTCTCCAGAGACTCTGTGGAGTTCCCCCTCCTACACAGGCTGAGTCAGTGGTGGACACCACTGTCACCCTGCTCTGCAGCATGGTCAGCACAGCCGCCCACCTCCAGCCACCCAAGAGCATCACTTGAGGAAGAAGCAGGAGCAAGCAGGTGAAGGAGCCCAGGAAAACCAAGCCCAGCCTCCTCCAGGGCCAGCACAGAGCCTGGACCTTCACTTGGGCTCCCAGATCGTTATCAGCAGTGGAAATATATTTGGAAACACAGAGTGGGAAATGGGATGGGGCTGGGACCAGCTGGCTCTGCACAGTCCTTACACCAGCTGCCCATGGGATTGCCAGTTGTCACTGGAACATGCTCTGTGCTGGGGGAATGCACTGCACTCAGGAAAGCTGTCATGCATCTCCCCACACTCCTGCCTGCTTTGGTGGCTGTCTCCACTGGGAAACTGGAGAGAATGTTGGTGATGTTCCTCTCTGGAGGAAGGAACCCATCCCCTGCTGGAAACATTGCATTGGAGAGGGAAGGAAAAAAAACCCAAAACAAAACAGGTTTTCAAAAGCAATTTTTTCTAGCTACTAAATTCTCAGTCTAGAGAGTTTTACCTTGAATTAATATGGGCTGTCTCTGCTCTAGGATTAAAGTTATTGATCCAGTTCTTGATTACTGTCATCCGTCTTTGTTCCTGGACTTATTATCATCCATACAGGGTGAAAGTCCCTAATTAGGGACTGCAATTTACAGTCAGACTCCAGAGAGTCCCCAGCAAGGCAGCCATCATCACACCAGCTGCAATGTCCTCGGGCCAGCTCAATATAACTGGGAACACCTGAGGAGCACTTGGGAGCTTTCAGGTGGGGGGTCTGTGGAGCCAGGTGGGCACCCGAGTCCTGCCAGGTGGGCAAGCCTTGCAGAGGTCAGGGCTTCCCCAACATTTCCCCCAGGCTGCCACAAAACCACTGGAGTTACAGGGACAGCAATAAATCCCACTTGGCAGTTTCATAAAGAAGACAAATATTTGTTCCAGCTTCAAGATTTGTTGTGATGTGAGTGAACTTTTGAGAAGCATCTATTACCTAGTAAAGTGGTTTGATTTACTTTTAGCAACCCACATTTCTTTCTGGTTATCCATTGCTGGTCCCCAGGGTTGAGCCAAGAGTAGTGCAGAGCCAAGGAGACATCAGATCATGTTGCTGTGACATGGCAGAGCCTCCAAGGAGAAAACTGCTGGTGTGAACCACCTTCAGCAACTGTTGTAACAAGTAGGAGAGACGTGTGCCAGTGAATAGTTACCAGGGGCTGTTCAAGAAAGCCATGTGAAGTCCCCTAAATAACGTTCCTATGAGTATTATGAGTGCCTGCACGTCATCCATCCTTACCCAGAGGGGACATGCTGCCAGAGCCTGCACATGTGTGGCCGTTGTGCAGAGAGATGCCCTGATCCTCTCCCAGACCTCCTGCAATCCCACCAGCATCAGAAGAGGGTTTCACACTGAGGCAGACGACTCCATGTCAGCCCATAGCTCCCCTCACCCAGCTCAGGGGGAAATGTAAACTCCAGCTGCTGAGAGTCTCTGTCCTGAGCACCCCAGATACCTCAGCTGAGGAAACCACAGTGAGTATTTATTCTTTGGACATGACCTGGGCATGATCTCAAGGTGTGACTGGCTTGCACCCTTGCACCCATTAATCAGAGTCCTGTGTCCAATGCTGGGCCCCCCAGTTCAAGACAGACAAGGAATTACTGGAGACAATCCAGCAGAGGTTACTAAGATGCTGAGGGGATGGAGCCTCTCTGTGCTGGGGAAAGGCTGAGAGCCCTGGGGCTGTTCAGCTGGAGAAGAGCAGCCTGAGATGGGAGCTGAGCAATGCTGAGCAAGAGCTAAAGGGCCTCGGAGGGCAAGAGGATGGGGACTCTGCTCAGTGGTGCCCAGAGACAGGACAAGGGGCAATGGGCACAAACTGGAACCCAGGAGGTTCCATCTGAACAGGAGGAAAAAGTTCTTTGGTGTGAGGTTGTCAGAGACTGGCCCAGGCTGCTCAGAGAGGTTGTGGAGTGAGGATTCTGTGATTCAACACAACTTAGGGGACAAGACATGCTGTCATGCAGCAAAACCTCATCTCCTATAAATAATGTGAAGCGTGGGAAGACTTGGCAACTCCTGCACTCAAGACGTCTGGGTGAAGAGCTGAATGAGCACCTCAACTTCTGTGGTCTGCCAAACCAACCAAAAAAAAATCTGTCTTTAACTCTGCTTGTTCCTATACACTGTGCTTTGCTCCCAGGAGAGCAGCCTGTGCAGTGTCTCTGCTCCTCACATGCCACGGCCAGAAGAAAGAATTTGCCTTCTTGGAGCACTGTCAGAGAGAGGGAAAACCATTACAGAGGAACCTGACTTCAAGGCTGGGGCTTGAGTCAGGGCAGACTCACCTCCTGTCCCTGGGATTTTTATGCAGACTATGCTCTGAATTTTCCAAGTAATTTTTTTTTTATTTTATAGGAAGCTTCAGTATTAAGTGTCTGATTTTTATTTTTTTTTTTCCCTTGGTGATCTTCTTTTATTTGCCCAATCTCCCTTAAAATAGAAACTACCTGAACAACATCTGACAGAGCCATAAATCCTGCATATGTTCAGTCTGATACTAAGGTTGTTATTCTCTTGGGAGTTTTGGACGTTGGACTGAAGCTCTATTTTTATCAAGATTTGCATGAGAACAAACTATCTAGTGCAGTGGGTAAAGCGTGGATGGCTGCTGGAGAGCTGGCTGCACAGCAGCAAGGCTGGGGGCTCTGGACCATGCAAAAAGCCACCTGCACTTCAGCCTCTGCCTTGACCACTGCACCACTGGCACCTGGGGGAGATGCCAAACGGACCAACAGGGAAGGTCTATCCACTGAACACACTCCTCTCAGGAGAACACTGCTGAGCCTGGGCAGTAAAAATGACATGCAAAAAGTGGCAGGCAATGGACAGGCTCAGCAGAGCACTGGTCGTGCTCTAAGACACATGAGGGTGTGGGAAGGGTTCCCATTTTCCATCTGGTTTTGAGCCTAAACTGACCAAGTGTCCATGCAGAAAGGATCTTATGTAAGATCTCTCCTTGAGCAGCAACTTGCCATCGATTTTGTTCTCAAAAGGGTTTTTTTAAAGGATAAAATATTTCAAGGCATGCCTCTCTAGGATGTTTGGGGTTTGACTCAGAGTCACTAAATAAACAAAGCATGCTGGGAAAACACAAAAAACAAGGACATGAAAACGTCAGGGCCCTGTCTGTCCATCTCCTACGTTCAGACAGACTCCCTGCAGTTACCCCAGGGACTGAGCACTGTAAACATCAGCAGGACCTCTCATCCAGGACCCTGCTGTGTCCTTTCAAACACTCTCCCTCCCCTAAACTGTCTTAAGCAAAATTAAGGACTTATTTGTTGAGGTTGGAGCCAAGGCAACTATGCTAAGGAGTGTGTTGACCATGGCACAGAAGGAGGAGATAGGACATTACTTACACATGGCATGGAAATTCAAGGAGATGGGTGGGAGAAAAGAAATGGGGTGCCCAGTGGGGAGGATCTGGGAGCTGAAGAGCACAGAGGTTAAAGCTGCTTCCCCTCTACAGATTAAACATGAAGCAAACCAGGAGTTGAATCTGAGTTCATGCTTCTACTCCAAGACCAGCATCCCTGAGCAAACTGATTTTCATTTGGGTACGTTTGTTTTGGGGTTTGTTGGGATTTTTCTTTCTGTTCCTTGACATGGGCGCTTTCATTCAGCTAAACCCAAGTGCTTGGCAATTGCATCAGCCTTCCAAAATGCAGCCTGACCCCTGCGACAGTTCTCCTCATATAACTGAACTGCAGAACTGGTGGAAAGCCCAAATCCTACCATTTCTCTTTGGCTGAAAGGCAAGAGGCTCTGGAAACCTGCGTAGCTGCATGGGTGTTGGGGGCACTGTGAAGCTGAGAGCAGTGGAGAGCAGTGCTCACCTACGAACCACTGGCAGCTTGTGTGGGGCAGGGACCTGCTGAGCAGCTGCAGTTGGATCCTGGTTTCCCCATCTCTGGTGGCAGAAAGAGCTGGGTCCTGGTACATTCTGTAGCCAGAGCTACGGAACAGGTTTGGTTTTTTTCCCCTGGGAAGGCACCTCTGAATCTCCCTGATGTGCTCAGGGATGATTCTGGGTTGGTTTAGTTCAAACACGACATTTCAGAGTTTGAGGCTTGGGAAAATGTGATGTTCATAAGTAGTTTCTGAAAACCTCCCTGCGCTGGTGTTCAGGAATCCTGTGGCCTTTCTCCACCTCCAGAAGCACTGTGCAACCTCCATCTGCACCTCACAGAGTTTGCTCATCATCCTTCAAACCCAACTTTGAAAAACAGACAGGAAAACAATCTGAAATATCTATTTCTTTCTATATTTACTCCTCAGGTTAACAGCCCTCACAGCTTTGAGACGTTTAACCTTCAAACAGGCAAAACTGTTTAAGCAAGTAGGGAATGATAGGTTGAAGTCTTACAAAGTAAGGGCTTTTTCTAAGCAAGTTTAATGATGGGAACACCAAGAGTCTTGTGGCCTTGAAGTCTTGGTCTACCACATTCGAAAACAGAACTTGCACTCCAGGGCAATTTCTGACATTTGTTTTTTTAACCTCAAAGTGAGATTAAAACTTCTATAAGTTCACTGAATAAAGAGACCCAAGAACTTTTTTCTTTGAAAAAGGTGAAATGAAAAACTTCTGTACTTTCTAAAGAAAAGTATTTCCTCTCCAATGTTGATGTTTCCAAATATCTCCCCCAGAAATATTTCCTTATCTTAAAACCAGAAATTTTACTCTAAAACATGATTATCCAATGGAAAATACCCAATTCAATGCATCACAACTTTTCACTGGGATTATTGTTCTGGATGAAAAGGTTTTATTCAGCTTAGAGTTCCACATTAGATCCTGAACCCTAGTTAATGATTCCTTTTAATAAAAAAGCACTGCAGAGAAACACATAACGTGCCACAGAGAAATACAATTTATAATTAGAAGAAGTACCCTGAAAATACATCTGTATTTTGGTACCACCCCATTCATACGGAATGACAATGAGCAAGCACTGTAAACCTTGAATGAAAAGCTATTACATGGTGGAGGAGGCATTTGTTAGCTTTAGGCATGCTTTTGCCACTGATAAGAAGCCAGAAAGTGACTCACACTATTTGTCAGAGTGAGAAGCTTACAACTGAGAGCCCTGAAAATATGAAAACTGAAATGAGAAAATGAGAAAGGATTGGGAAATATATCAGCAAGTAAGCAAGCAAGCAAACAAACAAATAAATATATATATATATATATAAAATGAAAAAAACACCAAACCACAAACATTTTTGAATTTTACAAGGTGGTTTCCCCCAAAATATCTTTTAGGTCATTAAAGGCAGGCAGGGGGGAATAGAGAAACCTTTGGAAAGGCAAAGGTGAGTGAGCAGAGGGGAAGGTCACCCACAAAAGGACCTGTTTCCACTTTCTGCTTGTTTGGCACTAACCAACAAATCAACTCACAACTGTGACTATACCACAGGTTGAGGTGTTGGTTAAAACGCTGAAGCAAGTGCAGATAAAACATGCAAAAACTGACAGCTGGAGCCACACCAACCCCAGCAAATTATTGACCTTGGAAGTGTTTTCCCTCACTTTCTGCATGGCAATATTAACATCTTTGACCTTTAACAAGTAACATCTCCAGCAGCCAGCTAACCTGCAGGGACCACCGAGCATCACAGCCAGATTTATCTCCTTTCTTTTACTGTGCTCATTTGACGCTCCTAAGATAGAGCTACTCCCTGGACTGAAGCCTCTACACAACCATCAATAATTCCCTTATCTCATGTCGCATTTACCTAACCTAATTGCCTTCGGCTGGCAAAGGGTACGACGCTCGTTTCATTATTCTTGGCTGAGTTGTCTTTTTGCTTAGTGTGCCTCTGTGGGATGTTTCTGTGGAAACACTGCTGCAGGAAAAGGGACCTTAGGGGAAGCCTGGGAAGTTTGGGGTTTTTCGCTCTTTACTCTTATGTCATCAAAGAAACGCAGCAGGATGGTGTATTTCTAGTGCATGAAGATAAAACAACATCTCTCAGATGGTTTCCATCAGTGGGATTGCCCAGCAGACACTCAACATTCTGGCAGACTCCTGCAGCCACTGATGGGTGTCACACGAGGTCAGAACACACCAGGGAAGCCTTGCGTCAGTAGGAGCTAAAGTCAGGGCCACATGGAGAAATGGAGAAGTGGGATGTACCAGACAGCGATGGGCAAGATGTCAGCCCAGTGAAAGGCCGTGGAAGTGCCGAGCTGAAACCTCACAGTCAGTAGACAGGGGAGAACAGTCTCACCACAGATTGTTTCTTTAAAAAAGAGCAGTTTCATTAAGAAAAAAATGAATCAGGAGATGACAAATTTGGCTCGTGATGTTAACCAGAGATTAAGACATGAAGTGGTTTTTTTTTTTTCATTTTTTTTTTCCCCTCCTGTTTCAGTGAAAGCAAAGACTGAGGCTCTCAGTAGATGACCCCAGCTCTGCTAAGGACATGCATCCAACCCACCCACCCTGCAGCACCCTTGCCGGGCAGGATGTAGCTCCAGCACGGGCACTTGAAGGTACAGGGCTGTGAGCAGCCCTGGATACATGCTCTGCTTGGGTTTGCTCCTGCAGCTTCAGCCAGAGACAGAGCAGCTTCAGTCACACCACACCAGACGGGGTCCTGAGCCACAGGGCAGCACCAGCAAGCTCCCCCCAGATAGTCAGGGGATATTTACCCAGACAGTGCATTGCTCAAGAGGCACTGCCAGGGGAATGGACACCTGTCCTCTGTCCCCTGTAGAGCCCTGAAGTCATAGAATGCCCCAGGTTGGAAGGGACCTCCAAAGGTTATCTGGTCCAACCCCCCTGCAGGGAGCCAGGACAAGTTGGAGCTGGAGTTCCAAGGTTCTAAGGACCTGCCTGCTCTCTCTTGGGGTCACTGGAGACTGAGCACAGCCTGCACTGCCTGCACAATGGCAGAATGGTGTTGGGCTTTTAATTATTATTATTTACAGCATTTTTTGCAGGTTCCCATCAAGTTAAATGCTACAACAAAACCCAGAGATTATAACCCTTTAAGACCTTGAAAACCAACCCATGACTTAAGATTTTGCCTGTGCTGCGCACCAGATCTGTGGCACTTCTGTAGACATCTAGTTTTAGGAAGCTATACATCCAACCCTTGCTTACCTTCAGCCACATTTACCAGGCCTGGTGAGCTCCTTCACTAGTGACTTTTTCACAGCCTAAGATGTTAAAAAGGCAAGAAACAGCCAAACCTGAACCAAAGCTGATGGTCACAGAATTCATCCATACCAAATCTGGACTAGCAATGAGGGCTCATGGGAGGCACCCTTGGCTGTAGTGACCACAAGATGGTGGAGTTCAGAATTACGGGCAGGATCGCTACCCTGGACTGCAGAAAGGCCAACCTTGGCCTCCTCAGGGAACTGCTTGGAAAAGTCCCCTGGGACAGGGCCCTAGAAGGTAAGGGGGCCCAAGCAAGCTGGCTAATATTCAAGCACCATTTCCTCCAGGCTCAAGA
>WTSP01020510.1:33546-48262 GCA_025331215.1 Actenoides lindsayi
GTTAGGAGACCTGCATGGTTGAGCAGGGAGCTACTAGATAAACTTAAGCAGAAGAAGGAATTATATAGAACATGGAAAGAGGGGCAGGCCACTTGGAAAGAATACAGGGAGGTTGTCAGAGGATGCAGGGATGCAACAAGGAAAGCTAAGGTCTCCCTAGAACTAAACCTGGAGAGCGAGGTCAAGGACAACAAGAAAAGCTTTTTCAAGTATGTTGGAGGCAAAAGGAAGTCTAGAGGAAATGCGGGTCAGCTGCTGAATGAAGTGGGTGCCCTGGTGACCAAGGATAGAGAGAAGGCTGAGTTACTGAATGCCACCTTCGTCTCGGTCTTTACTACTAAGGCCAGCTGCCAGGAGTCCCAGGCCTTCAAGACTGCAGTGGAAGTCTGGAGGAAGAAAGTTTTTACCTCTGTCAGGTTTAACTTCCAGTGCCACTTTCCATTTTTTCAACCTTTATAATATCCCTTGTGCTGCCTTCTGCAGCTGGTCCTGATCTCCACCACACTCAGCAGCGAGCTGTGCTTCCTGAAGTGGATGCCATAATGAAAAAGCAATGCAAAAGACTCCCAAGAATGCCTGATAGAGATGAGTGAGAGCGAGCAACTGTGACCAGCTTCAGGAAGCTTTGTTACTTCAGGAATGTTGCAAAATATGAGCGGCTTTGACATAGAGCGAAGAGGCAGGGAATAATGAAACCACATGTGCACATGAAAACATGACAAAACATAAAGCCAGTATCTCTCCCTGAGGAGTGTAGAAAATAAACACAAATGTTTTCCTGGCTAGGAGAAACCAAAACAACTCTCTAACAGCCCTTCCAGAACAGTTCATAGCACTGTACAAACGAGTGATGCAAACCTGTTGCCACACTGACAGCGCTCAGGACGATGCTGGCTGTGGTTTGGGTCTAAAGGGAAAAAAGTGAGGGTTCACTCCCTCATGTCTCTTTTGGACACCAATTGCTAGATCAAAATCTTCTACCTCTCATCTACCAAGAGAGCGTGAAGTGCCTCTTAACATCGGAGAGTTGGTGCCTTTGACTGAGGCTACTGAAGGATGCCAGAACCACTTGCTCTCCTGTCCCCAGACAGAAGCGCTGGATGCACAGAGGTAAGACAACCCCCAGTGCCTGTTGTCATTTCATTCCTACTGAGAGGCTCCCTGTCAGGCACAGAACAATGTTTTTGAGGAACCAAGTACATAGTCCAATCTGATTCGTAGGGAGGTTGGACTGAGTTGAATCTTTTGGCCATGGAGTTCAGGCTGCCTGAGGAATGTGACCAAAAGGGCCATGTTCTTCTGTGACACAATGAGAAAATCCTTCTTAGACAGCAAATTGCCTTTCATTTCCCATATATATACTATCAAGTGATCAGCAGCAGTTGTTCTTATCTTTGGTCCAAGGCCAGATGGATGGATGATGCTCAGTGTTCTTTCATCAGTTCCAGGAAGAGACTAGTTTTCCCTCAAGTGTTCTATTAAAACTGGATGGAATTAGGTGACCTAGTGTTCTAATTACTAAGAAACCTAATGCAATTTCCAATTTAAACACCAGGAAAATCATAAAATAGTTTTGATTGGAAGGGACCTTAAAGATCATCTAGCATCCCCACAGGAACATCTTCCAACAGAGCAGGATGTTCAAAACCCTGTCCAATCTGGCCTTGAACACTTTCAGGGAGGGGACATCCACAACACCAATTGCTTTCCCTCTTGATTCCAAGGTCCCACCTATCTTTACTTGCAGTTGCTGAGTGTTCTCCTGCAGAAGTGATGTCTGTGATTTCAGAGACACACTTATCTGCTTCAAAACCTAAAAAAACCCAAGATGTGTCATTTATGCATTGCTTTGTTACATAACCTCACTATAAATACTGCTGTGCAGGTAGAAGCAAGCACGCCTTGCCCCGTGGACATCCTGTTTCCTCGAGTATAAACTATTTCAGGCAAATCACACACAGAAACCTTAAAATGAAACACGCCCGATTCACCAGCACAGTATTTGCAGTAGATGTGCTGCATTGCCTCTCCCTTCCTGTTCCAAACACCATCCCGCAGAAGGATTAATCATTCCTCAGAAACAGTGCAACTGATTGCAGAGTTACTGGCACCTCTCCCAGCTCATCAAGGACCGGGGACTCCTGACATAGCTTCAGTCATCTTCCCAGCAGCTCTTTTCAAGCCTATACTCATCAGCTTCCAGGTGAGCGGACTTTCACTTTTCATTTAACATGACTTTGACCTCTGCAGGTCTGGCCAAATCCAGTAGCCTACAGGGGAGGAGAAGAGCTGGCTGCAATTTAGTGCGAGCCTCACCCCACCCCAGCCAGCACAACTCATCGGGACATGGCACAGCAAATTCTTTTGCTTTGATTTGCTTCAATAGCAAATGTTATTTGTTTTCCTATCCTCTGGAATGTAGCAGTATTAGTCAGCATTTAAGAGTAAGAGTACTAAAACCAGAAACAGAATAAACAGCAAAACCAAATCACTGCCTGAAGTGACATTCATTTTTTTTAAACACAAAATCTCCTTTCCGAGAACTTGCCTATTAAAGAAAATAATCTTCTGGCTTGCCTGTCCATCTTAGACATACACAAGGAGAGGAGTGACAAAAGGTCACAGCTGAAGTAACACTGTCCTGGTGCTTGACCAGGAGCTGCAGTCCACACTTTGCAGAGGAAAGGCAGCTCAGGCCAAAAAATATTGAAATAATACAAAATTATTTAAATAATAGCACATTTACAATGAATAGGGCATAACTTCACTACCTATTTTCTTTTTCCAGTCGCAAAAATTGCATTTTTGGCTTGCATCTTAGCATGATATGGCTCTGTGCAAAAGAGAGGAAACCATAGTGAAAGGAAAGGTAGGAATAAAAGTCTGAAATGGGGTCTGAGCAGCACACTGAGCCACCTGACCCTAAACACCTGACTGCTGAAAACACTCTCCTGAGCAGAATCCAACCAGGAACTGAGATCTAAACTGAGTTTGAACCCAAATAACACACAGCTATGTATGTCCTGTGAAAAAAAAAAAAGGATGGATGGATAGATGGACATGTATTTGCTCAGTAACTTATACTCCATGCTACTATACAACCTAAACATTCCCAACAGCCTCTTGGAGCCAGAAAAATGCCCTTACAATTCTCCAGGTCAACAGCACTGAAACAAATACGTGGGACTCTTCCATCAGGGTCAAGCAACTGCACAGTTGATATTAGATCCAGAGCATCTATGAACATGACGTTAAGGTAAGAATAAAAATCTGAATGCTGCTCTCCATGAAGCTCTGGCAACGAGTCATTTAGGAAAGGGAGTCAAAGCAACAAAGACCAGAAACAGAGATTCAGATCAGGGACTCAGATGCAAATTCTGCTCTCACCCGTAACCTAAATCAGGAACTGTGGTAAAGAAAGCTCTTGCTGGTGCCATTTTTCATTTCTAAGAGAGGTGGTAATTTTAAAAATTATACTGTACAAGCAAGAATTTCTCAAACCAAGTTTGTGTCTGCTCATCGCTAGAGTTCACTCACATTAAATAAGCAGTTTCCCTCGGTTTGGTCTGGCTCGTGCATCACTGTTGTTACACACGAGGCAACAGCTTGAATGACTTTCAGGTAAAAATCACAGAAAGTTGTGTATACTGAAATTTCTACCAACACCAAAGCAAATTATTCAGGTTTTGTTACACCTGCAGCAACATGACATTCTTTACTGAAACTTAGAGAAGGGAGAGAGATGGGTGGAAGACGCTTCTGATCAACTTGAATATTTCTACTCAGCGTAGAAAAATGCTTGTGTCCTACTCCAGGACACACCGAATAAAGGTCACCATTCTGAAGCAGAAAAGACTTTTAGAGCATAGGTTCAGCAGCATATAGGATCTCATCAGGATGTCCAGCTATTCTTGCCTGCACAAGCTCCTGGCGTTTGCTTGGCTCCACAATTCTCACAGAGCACTGCCACGTTTTAGGGTGAGGATGTCTCAGAAAAGCTGTACGCACAGTTTTCCAATCCCAAGCTAAGGGGTTTTCTGGTTTTTTAATGTTAACTACTTCACCAACAACGGGGTTTTCACACATGTAGTGACCAAAACAGGATGTCAGATTAAGGGAGCAAAGGATTTCTGCCCTATATATGCCTCCGAGTCTAATAACACACAGTAATAACACACACTTCATTTTAAATTCAGTGCCAACGGTATATTTTGTTTTCCCAAATCTATTCATTACAATTGCATAGATTTGAAATAGCCTACAAGGGTATAATGGTACAACAGATGAGCAATTAAAATGGACAGCATTGTATGTTACAAGCCTAATTGTTCCTACATTATTAAAGACCTGCACTGTGCTTCTAAAGGCGTAAAGCTTTCCAATGGCAGATAGAAGAATTGAAGCAATTCTATACTCTCCTAAAAAAGTTGTTAGGCCTTGAAAATCCAATGGATTAAGTGCTGATTTAGAAATGTAGGAGTTTTTCAACTTTCATTACTTTTAAATCTTGCAACTACTAATTCCATCCCGCTGGGGAATTTCAAAGAAATCTGCTTTTCTTCTGTGGATACTTGCATGTAGTCAGTGAATTTTCTTTAGCAGAAAGTAGGACAGTTCTGCACACAGTAAGTAAAATTCACTCAAACGGAGTCCAACACCCATCCAGGGATGGAGCAGGGAGAGGACAACAAGCTCACTAACTCAATTTCTTGGGGCTTTGCCCTGTGGCTATTCCTCCCTGTGCTGGGTATGGGCTTGACTCAGTTCTGCTTTGGCATAAAGGAGGAAAATCACATTTCTCGTGCTCCTTAGGGAACTTTCCCATAATTAAATTAAAAGAAGCACCAAATAACCAAGCATGTGTCTTGTATCAGTTCTTTTGTCATTTAGACAGCTGTTCCTCTTTCAGATCTGCAGTAAAAAGGAAGCCAAGCTCCACTCAGTTATTGTTCTCTAAATTCTTCACAAATGCCAACAGATGCCAATGAAAAGCTTTACAGATCCCTCCTTGGGGTCTCCTTTGTAAACAGCTTCTGGGAGCAATTCAGACATTTGATCAGCAGCACCAGGAATCCGCCTATCAGACGAAGCCCAGAGGCTCTTCCCCAGCAGAGAGGATATGTAGGAAGGAAGGAGGGACACATGGCTTTGGGCTGATAGGAAGACACGTTCATCTTCCCAGAAATGCTTCCCACAGATGGACATCAGCAGGAAGGGGAGTCAGGGAGACAGATCCAGGGAGGAAAGAGAGATGAAGAGAGTGAAGGGAGAAGCCTGCATCAGAGAGCTGACTATGTTGTAATCAAAAAGCTTCTTTACCCTTCCTTTCCCCAGTGACATCCATATCCTGTGGCATAATTTCCATGTTCCTTTCAAATCAAGCAGTGACATAGATCCCCAGGGTTGAGTTTGCAGGAGAAAGCTCATGGAAAATTTCACCTTCTTGCCAACAAGTAAAAAGCCAGACTTTTTTAGGGAAGGAGGGTTGGAACCAGATAAGCATGCCCAAAGCAATGAGTGATAAATAGAATATGCAGAGACAAATATTTGGAGCTTCTCAAATGGGAAAAACAGAGGAGAATCTGAAGAGAACTGATACATTTAAAATGAAGAGGCTTTCTAGTGTGCTATTTAAATTATTTTCCCATGATACAATGCACTGAAGTGATATTCTCTGAAGTGATATTACAGGTCAGAAATTGCATATTTTTTTTCTTGCTGCCATGGAGAAATGGTATTTATAAGAGTCTCAGCCTCTGTTTGTTGCCATGTGGACTCAGGGTCCACTATCAAATGTAATACAGATATGAAAACACTGAGAGGATGCAAAATCAATGCCTTCCAAACCACAATGATTACAGACAGTGTGGTGCTGGGCCAGAGTGCCAGTCATTTTTTCCAGAATAACCTCTTTTCACCCTTTGGGGCCAAGGATCCCAGATTTCTGTGTCATATGGGAAGAGCTGGCTCAGTGTGACCCTCCTCAACCACAGCCAGCCTCTCCTGCCTCTCTGCTCTAATTGCACAAGTATCTCCACAGAACAAGCACCACACCTTTGGTGCACAAAATGAATATATATAGAAAAAGAATAGGGGAGCTCAAGGACCTCGCTAAAGCTGTGAGTCCCCATGTGACTTGTGCAGATCTCTCAGCAAGACCAAGCTTTTTCAGACCCATCTAGTGCTTTAATCCTCAAAATAACATTCCTCTAGGTGTAGATGTTTGTGCTGATGTCAAATAGGTGACAACATCCTGCATCACCATTATGGTCAAACATCCACTGCTACACAGAGCCTGGGAAACTGGGGTTTGCAGATAACCTGGCCACATGCCCACAGATCTCTGGAGTCCCCAGAACAGTATGTGAGCTGGTCCCTTCCCAAACATCAAATGTGGCCTCTATAGCTAACATAGTCCAGATTCCTGAGCTGTCCACCAGACCAGTGAATCAAGCATCGTATCATCCTCGAAGGAAACATCATCAAAGAGCTTCCAGTAAACATACAATGAATCAACAATTCCCAACAAAGATCACAAGTTTTCTTTCCCCTTCACCCAACTGTGTGGTCTCTGGCCTTTTGAATTAACAGTTTGTAGCAGAAGAATTTCTGTATGAGTCATTGGTCAAAGACCCCTCAGGTTTCTCATGAGGGAGACACAATCCTGGGAAATGTAGCTGAGCTCCTGACACAGAAAGGTCATCTGTCCATGCTGGCCACAGAGCAAAGCAAGGCTGGACAGCTGGGAATCCAAGATAGCGATCTAGGTCATGGCATGGTCTTCTCTGCTCTCCTATTAAACCTTCTAGCTGTGGGCTGGTTTGGAGCTGAGGTGGGTAGACTTTAACAGGCATCCAGCTGCTGCAACATCTCTGAGTAATAAAAGCTGCAATTTTACATGTCTCAGACAGCACATCTAGACACAACAGAAGTTTTCCCGAAGAATTTTAAGAAAGGAGGAAGCACAGCACAATAGAAGTGCTAATTCTTGTAATGGGGTCATTACTGTAACAAGATTACAAAACAACCCATCTGGTTCTCAACTTTTAATCCTAGCTGAAGGAAGAAGACAGGCCATGATGTTTGCCTGCAGCTGTGCACGTGCTAAGGCCCTGTTATCTGGAAAGAGGAGTCAGATAATGCAGGGCTGGCTACAGTCCTTTCCCCCTTCTTACAAGGGTTCCCATGCTGGTATCCAGCCCTCAGCACACCCTGGGATAAGAGAAAGGTGAATTGCTGCTGCCTGACACAACCCTGATTTGCCAACAACAGGTGCCTGTCACCTTCCTCTTCGTGAAGATGGAAACATGAGGAGGCCAGAAAGGTCCTCAACCTTTGGTGTGATTCATTCCCAGAATGGAGACACCACCTTGCCTTGGCGTGGAAGTGTCAGATCAGAAGTGTCCTGAAGTTCCCAGGTGTTTTTGCATACATGGCAATCCCAGGCAGCCACAGCTGCGTTAGCGAGTCAGGTCAGACCGGGGAAAGCTGACTACGTTTAACGGACACCAAGACTCATAAAATAGCTGATATTGGAGCGGGTCCACAGATTGACAAGGGGGTGAATTTCCCAGGCCTGCTCAGGCACGATGGACAGCGTGCGAGCGAGGAGGTGCCCTGTCACCACCCGGGCTCTGGGGAAGCACCGCGACAGTGGCACTGACCTTGTCACAGGAGTCTCTGAGAGAGTTGCACCGAAGGGCTCTGGCCCCCTGCAACGTTCACAAGGAGATGCTTTGCTCCTTCTGAATTCCAGTCAGTTCACTTCATTTTGGATCTCACAAGACTCTGCTCAGCCATGTTTACATAGTTGTCCCTGAGACATCAACATCATCTCCGATATTTCCCCTGTTAGGAGCCCTGTAAAACACTGAGTTCTCCCGCCATTTGGTCACAAATGTCCACAGAGTTTCAAGGAAACTGAAGAGCCATGACTGCTGGAAACAATATTCCCTCCTTAGCTGAACTCAATTGCAACATCTTCCAGGAGAACAAAACAAACCAAACAAAAGTAGCGTGCAACAGTTTCTGCTTTTCTAGTGTGGAAGATGAAGAGATTTCTCCCACTGCAAAAGCTGAAGAAAAGCTCTGGCATTTTAAGGTTGAGACCCCAACATGCTGCAGGTGACTAAAGAATGCAAAAAACCCCGGTGTTTTCCGAATAACATTTTAAATGTGCTTAGAGAACGTGGATGCTTAACTCCCGTCTGCCTTGAAAATCCCAAGCACGCTGTTACCAGCTTACCCTTTGCTGCCTCATGTCATGGATGAAATGTTTGACACAGCGATGATTTAGCAGCAATTCAAAATTTATTCATAGTATGAGGTAAATCAGAAGGTTGAATTTTAAATTGGTCAGTTGAGAGCTGCTAAAGATGAACAAGTGATTCAGCAGAAGATGTTATAATCACCCAGCGACTTAATTGCAAAGGCAAGAATGACAAGAGCTGCGCTAACTTACTGCAGCGTGTCCTGGAGCATAATATATAAACACAAATGTATAACCAGAAAGGGTACAAACACACACAAACAGGCAGAAATATTTGGATGCAGTGAAAAATATCTAGACACTCACCCTGGTGAAGGTCAATGTGTATATTCAAACACATAGACTGGTAGAGGGGTGGGTGGAAGAGCCCAGCCCATGGTTAAAATCTCCCTCCTACCGAGTTTGGAGCACTTACTCACAGCACATGGGCATTCCTCAGCGGATGGCAGTTGAGACTCAAGGAGGTTGACTTACCCAGGTCTTCCATCAACTTTGCTGGCAGACAGTCCTGAGAGATGTCCCAACTCAGGGGAAATGCTGGTCACAGCCTGCTGCCAACCAGGAAAGCTCAAAGGGTCTTGCTTAGGATCACTGTTTATAGGGTCCAAGATTTTTGTTAAGTACTTTTGCATTTCAGCCCAACTCAAGTGGGTATTATTCTAGTGCTTTCCTCCAGTTGCACACACACAGAACTTGCTTGATTTTGGTGTTCTGGTCCCCCTGGCTTTGGGCCATGACCCAGGTACAGGTGTACCAGGATGTCAGGAGGTGATGGATTTTTGTTAGCATTCCCAAGAGATAAGGGGGAGCAGGATGCAGGCATGTCAAGAAGGTGCTTTAACTCTCTGGACCATTGTTTACAATCCATGGTAGGTTGTCAGGAGGTAATAGAGTGTTATTATTGTCCCCAAAGAATAGGGGAAGCAGGAGCCAGGTGCACTAAGGGGGTGTCTTGACATTCTGGCACACTGCCTTTCACAACCCATACCCAACTTTCCCAGGGATTGTTGTGTGGCCCAGGGAGGGGGAGTTGCACCACGTACCATGTGGCCCAAGAGCAAGGGAGAATTGTAGCACCACACACCAGCCCGCTCCCAGTAAACAGACTACCAGCTCGCAGCCCCAGGACAGCTCCTGGGGAATGAGCTGTCCTCCCAAGCAGGTCCATGCTCCATGCACAGCTGAGCTGGTGGTTTCACAGAGTGACGAGGCACAGGTCACACCTTCACAACATGTTACTCTCGTGGGAACAGCAAGAACATCACATGAGGAGTGGTTGGTAACTGGTGGCTGGAAGGAGATACCGTGCAGGGTATGGGGACCTGAGCAGTATACCTGGGACAGCATCCTGCGTAACGTGGCAAGTACTAGTAACAGTTATCACAAACGTATGACATGGCTCAGAGAGTCCCAGGCACAGCTTCCTGTGTCTTCAGCTCTGGAACAATTACAGGGGAACGGCTGGAGTTCGGTGCATTGACACTGGGATTCAGAGCAGGCAGGGTGGAACCTGCTCAAAGGTCCTGCTTCCTGACACCAAAAATGCAGCAGCTCCCAAGAGCTTCAAGACTTCAGAATCATTCTATGATTCTATGAGTTTGATTTTGCTGAATGTTCGTATCAAAGTAAGGATGGAAACAACGGACACCTTTTAGCAACGCCTGCAGCTTCACGTGACCCATTAGATGAAGGGAGCAGTCCCTGGTACATCCTGTCAGGAAAACTTTCTGCAGCCCTGGGCCAAGAATGATTTGTGGCCAAGAGCTATAATGCTAATAAAGGCTTACAGACAAGGATGGGTGCCAGCCATGCTTGTGCCCAGTGCTCTCACAGCAGCTGTACCTTGTCCCAGTCCGCAGGAAGGAAAGATGAGAAGTCACTGCAACAGCTGTGGAGAGTCAGGGTTGCAAAACCTCTGAAGCAGAACTGCTCACTTCCCGAATGCATCCGCCAGGCAGTCGGGTTGGAAAGGGGAACCTGGCTGCAGAGCAGAGACCTTGCAAACTCCAAAACGCTGCAGAGAGGGGGAAGAGGTGAAGCTGAGCCACAGCCATCCTTACTGGAATTGTCCCTGCATGCTGCTAGGGGTTTGGAGGAGGAAGAAAATAGCCTGAAAGACTTTGCAGTCAAGGAGGGGGTTATTCTGGCTGGGACTGATCTCAGTTTTACTGGACTTGTCCAACAGGGGATTGAAGTGTGGGAAACACGGTGCCCTCACAGTTACCCATGGCAAAGGGACAGGAGTCATAGGGTTGTTCAGCCTGGAGCAGAGAACAGTCTGGGGAGACCTTATGTGGCCTTTCATTACTTAAGAAGGTCTACTGGAAAGTTGGCGAGTGTAGTGACAGGACAAGGGGCAACAGTTTTAAACCAAAAGAGGATAGATTTAGTCTAGATATAAGGAAGAAAATTTTTATGCTGGGGGGTGTTGACAACCTGGCCCAGGTTTCCCAGAGAGGTGGTTGATGTCCCAAACCTGGCACCATTGCAGGGGAGGTTGGCCGGGGCTCTGAGTAACCTGCTCTAGTTGCAGATGTCCCTGCTCCCTGCAGGGGGGTTAGAGTAGGTGACTTTTAAAGGTCCCTTCCCACCCAAACCATTCTGCGATTACAGAGGGAAAGCTCTCTCTATTCACTCTAGGGCTAAGAGAAAGCTGGTGGATCCAGATGTTCTGCAGACTAAGGAAAATTACAGAATCACTGAAGCTGGAAAAGACCTCTGAGATCATCAAGTCCAGCCTATGGTGATTAAATTAAATCAATTTGATGATTAAATCAATTGATGATGAAATCAATTTGATGATTAAATTAAATCAAGTCATCTTGTTACAAGTGAAATTACTTCCTTGGCCCTGCAGGACTGGCTGGATGTTACAGCACTTTTGAGGAGAAGATGCTAGCAAGAGGAAACTGCTAGGAAAAGGCTGAGTGAAATCATCCCCACAGCTAAACCACAGGTCAGACAGTTTAAGGTTGTGGCTTTGCAGCTGAGCTATGGAATGTTTGAACGTTAACAGCAATGGTGTTGCTCAATGCCCCCTCTATTTGTCACTTGCCTGCAGGCAGGTGACTGAGCAGAGACCCTCTTGCCAAGGACACATCCCTCAAGGATAACAGACCATCCTCAGACACTGTCTCAAAGAAGTTCCCTCTGCTTGGGTGGAAAGAAAATAGAAAAGCCAACTTTGTAGTAACCAGCAAAGCAAACCCTGTTGGTTTTCAACAGTCACCTGAAAATATCCAGGCAGAACAACTTGGTCTTTGCTCACGTGTTCACGTAGGACAAACAGATGCCTTTTGCGGGAAGGAAAGGAGCAGAAATGAATGTTGTGGTTGTTTCTTGGGGATCAAATGGTACTGTATTGATGGAGTCGCTTTTATCTGAAATCACATTACAGCCTTTCCCTTCAGAGCTTCTTTATGACACAGAGGAATTGAACAACAGCTCTCCCTCCCTGGCACAGCCCCCAGAACAAAGGGGCACACACACAGGAGACCCTCACAGCTCAAAAGGACTGCAGAAGGGAAAAGGAATGAGAGGCCAAGCAGAACAGCTGAAGCAGCACTGACTACATGGCCCTGGCAGGGAGAGGGGGGCTGGAAACAGTGAGCCAAGAAGCTTTCAGCCCTTCTTTGGCTCCTTGTAGGCTCAGAAAAACAGATTTTGATGAACAATCACCTATTTCTCTTTTTAGGAGAGGGTAGCTAGGCACACAAGCGGAGGAGGACACGCATCAGCCTACCTGCCACAGCCATACCCACTGCTGCTGCCATCACCTTCACCTCTCTTGGTCCAGGCACCATCCAGCTTCGGGAACCTGCCAGCAGTTTCCAGTCAAACAGTATAAGGAGAGCTACACTGAAGTACTCTGGACCATATCAATCCTGGAGGTCTTTATCCATCCCTCTCTCTTCACAGTCATCTGTGACACTCCAGCCACCCTCACAGCTCAGCATGGGGCACGTCCCTCTCAGCCAGTGTAACACTTGATTCCATTTCTTCACTGATTTAACATCAGCATAGAGCTTTGAAACCACTTGGGAGGACAAAGAAGAACGGGGGGGCTACTGCAACTTTTCCTTTTGCTCATCTCCCCTCATAAATTGGCTGCAATAATATTTCAGTTATTAAAAAAAATTAAAAAATAAAAATACAGCTTTGCCATTGATCTCACTGCTGTTTTGCTGAGCAACAAACCTACTGCCTGACACTGAGCAAAAAGGAAAAAGCAATTACAAGAGATGTCTGGATGAATCTCCTGATCTGTCAATATTTCTGATGAAGATAAATGTTGTTGGTAAAAGCAAAGTGCCAAGCCTGAGGAAAAGGGGCCCAAAGCCATTAATACCAATAGAAATTGGACCACCAGCCTCACACAGAGGAAGGTGTATTTAGGAGCACTGGACAGGGAAAGGCTGGAAGACAAGCTCCATAGGTCTGTAGAAGCAATCAAAAGAAGGAGGAGGAAGGGAGGCTTTTAGTAGTGCACTCCTCTGGGAATCGGCCCCTCATCTGGCACCTGGAAAGGGATTGAGTTAATAAAGGGCATCTGTCAGAGTCTGAAAACAATCTCTTTTTTGGGTCAGTAAGTGGCTTGCAAAGGCCAGACCTTTCCTCACAGGCTCTAGGGGCAGGTGACTGCCATCCCAGCAGCATCATGGACCCTGCTGGAGCCCAGACTCAGGGATGTTCCTGCCCTTTAGGAAAGACAACAAATGAAGCCAAGCTGTGCAATCTCTCTTCACTCCTAACTTCATGCAGCACACAACAGCAAGCATAGGAGGTGACTTCAGATCTCACTCCTCTGGAATGTCAGACCATCACTCTTATCGTGTGATTCCCCTGGTGTGGTTCCTCACGGGATATTTCTTGTCCTTTTTCCTGGTAGTTTTGCCAAGTAATTCCAGGTGTAAACCTCTCCCAGGGCATACAGTCCTTGTTTATCATATCTTCTTGGAATGTGGTAAAGAGTGACAGGGTTAAAGGGTAACACGAAAGAGATATGAGCTGGGCATTAGAAAATGTCCTAGTGGTAAGAACTGGGATGTGCTGGTCCTGATTGTTTGGGTGGAGTCTCCTCCAGACAGGCTGTAAGGATTTACAAACTTCCTTCAGGAATACATTGGTCTATTGAACCTGCCTTGAAGGGACAGCTGCATTTCCAAACCCATTCTCTGTGATTCTCTGGCCACTAAGGATTGTTTCTGAGCACCTGGGTCCAGGTGGGCTCTACCCTACCCTTATTCTTGCTAGAGGAAGAGGTCAGGGGAGAGTCTTCTCCCCCAGGTTTGCTCTAGTGTAAGTCTTTTTGGTTTCCCCTACAGAGAAGCTCTCTCAGCTCCCTGCTCCTGAGGCAGACTCCAAAATCAAACTGGAGACAGCAGAGACATGGTGGAGAAGGTGGAAATGTTTCCTCATCAATACCCCACCACTGGCTCCTCCAAGAA
Organism: Actenoides lindsayi; assembly: GCA_025331215.1. Taxonomy (NCBI): domain Eukaryota; kingdom Metazoa; phylum Chordata; class Aves; order Coraciiformes; family Alcedinidae; genus Actenoides; species Actenoides lindsayi. Next base: position 47,263 of record WTSP01020510.1, read on the forward strand.
CACCTCACCAATAATGTCCACCCAAAGTTGTCTGGCAGTCATGCTCCCACTTACCAGAAGAGGAGAATGGACAAGGGTAGTGCAGTTTGGTGCTCTGTGATCCATTACCCGGTCCATTCAAATCCCGTGGCTGACTGGGAGGTGGATGGCTTCTTTCTGAAGGCCCCTGACAAGTGCTAGCTAGCTCTTGAAGACGACCTACATTGGAGACAACCCTGGGTCTCTGCCCTAAATTTTTTTCTCTATACCTGCTAATGAGCACTCACCTCCTCTCCAAATTCCTCCTGGTTGTGCTGTGCTAGCCTGCAGAGCTGCTGGGGTTTTCTCAGGTCTGTTGGCAGTGGGATGAGCACCATGAAGAATTTTAGATGAACTAGGTTTTAAGAAGCCCAATGAATGGTGAATCTTGCAAATATGGTGCAGATACACAGTGATTTCACAGCACCAAAGCATAAAAATTATGTGAAAAGTAGCAGGAGAATGGAGCAAAAGTTGGCAGTTTTGCTTGACGCTGGACTGCAGGCTGTGTGTATGTGCTTGTAACTGAGAAGCAACCAAAATGGCTTCTCAGATGTGTCAGGGAAAAGAGGATCCATTTGTTCTTCCCTATTTCCCTCCCTGACAAAGCTGCTCTGGTGACCCGAACACCGCTTCGCTCCCTGCCTCGCAAGGTTGACACTGGACACGGGCTTGGACGGACACCAACACCTGCAGCCTCCACCTCAAACAAACAGCTCCTTCCCTCCCATCCCAGATGGCAGCAAGAGCATCAGGTCACCCCTGTCCCTGCACCATAGAATCATGGAATCATAGCATGGCTCGGGCTGGGAGGGAACTCCCAAGGTCACCTAGTCCAGCCCCCCTGCAGTGAGCAGGGACACCCTCAACTAGACCGGGCTGCTCAGAGCCTTGTCCAACCTCATCTTGAATATCTCCAGGGATGGGGCCTCAACCACCTCCCTGGGCAGCCCATTCCACTGTTCTACCACCCTCAATGTAA